>JAULJZ010149619.1:0-10287 GCA_032270985.1 Heliamphora pulchella | reverse complement strand
TTTGCTAAATGTCAATATCGTAACGAAAAAAGGTAAGTTTTATCCCAATTATTGATAAATATTTAGAAACAAATCAATGATTTATTTTCATCCTATTCAGTTATATATATGGCGGCTAAAATGAAGGGAATTTAAAATTATTTCTATAAAACTCGTTGGTGATTAACAGGTCAACGCTCTCCTATGTAAATGCATCTTAAAATTAAGGAGCATTACATGGACATGTTACACCAGTTAATAAGGTGCATTTCAGAAAAAAAAAATTATTAACTTTTAAAAAAAGGACTAAACTCTAACTATAAATAGTTGTGGGACTAAAACTCTTACAATCTCTTAAAATGAGACTAAAATTCAATTAATCTTTTTTTTAATGGATATTCTCGGGAAATAAGTTTGAGATTAATTTTTCCCACCCAAATTAAACTTTTGACTTTAAGGTCCTAATTGGAAACTTTAGATATTTAGGTTTTTTTGGCTAAAAATGTTTAAAAAGTAAGTTATTCGTTTGGAAAAAAAAAGTAAAATTGCTTATAATATTTTATTTAAATTTTTACTACTTTTAAAATACAATAATATCCCTTATTAATAACTCATTTACTATCACTGTCAACTATATATAATTGTTAATATTAAATATATAGAAGGATAAAATTGTCTAATTTGAACAAAAAATAAAAAAATTAACTTTTTACCCAAACAATTAATTTGAAAAAACCTAATTTAAAAGCTAAGTTACCAAATTATTTATTTTGAACTTAATTTAATTTTTTTAGCTAAAAATGCAGAAAAAATTAAAAAAAAAACTTTTAAACTAGTTACTAATTGGGGCTAAATACAAGAGAATCCAAACCCATCCTTTTATGTTTTTTTTTTGGGTACAATAAGAGCCTACATTGTCCCGTATTTAAGAAAAAAATAACAGATATTACCTCAATCGGCCACAATAAAACTCGAAATTACAGTCTTCACTATAAAAAGTTGAGGCATGCCATTTAGGCCTCGTTAGGCAACTGGTTTTAAATTGGACTTTTTGTCATTTTGCTCAAAGCTCAAAATGCTAAAAAATCTTGTTTGGCAACCCAACAATTTTTAGCCTTTTACATTTTAACATAAAAATTAATTTCATATATTTTTTAAAAATATCATAACTTTTATTATACACATCGGTTTTTTTATGAAAATTATAGTTTAAAAATCTACTCATCAAGATCTATAAAACATGATTTATATTGAATATAAATTTATTTTAAAATAAATTTTTAAAAATTATAACAATTTTAAATAAAGATTTTTTTCTTTTGGCGTAAAACTATTTTAAGTCAAGCTTTTTGGTGTACTGTCTTTTGGCTTAAAATCACTTCCATGATTCACCAAACGATTTTTTTTGCTTATTTAGCTTAAAATTACTTTAAACAAAAAATCTAACTTAAAACCAAATTATCAAACGAGACCTTAATTACACAGACCTTGTTCCATCTTATACGATGAACAAAGGATGTAATTTTGGCTCGCGGCCCGCAGGTGGACTTAGTCCCACCGCGGCCTTGCACTATAACGGCTCGACCCAACTTAGGCTCGCGCCTGCCTGAGCCCAAAAATCTTAGCTACGGACCTAGGACACCCTCTCAAACTCGTTGGTCAGGCCAATTCGATGCCCAACCCGTTTAGCTTGCCCCCTGCCATTCTCAAACAGCTATTTTTGGCCCGGCTCGGTCCCCAATGACTACTTTCAACCTTCAACGGCGAAGATCACTTGATTTTCAAATGGATGGTGAGAAAAAAAGTGGCCGTTGTGGGCAGTCCGGCCCAAGCCCGGCCCAACGGCTAGTTTTCATATTTTTCTTAAATTCGAAAAAAATTGCCTATAAATAGGCACTCATTCTTTTTAAAAAATTCAACCCAAACTCAAATTCTCTAACCTCTCTAGTCTCTCTTAATGATTTGATTCTCTTATATTCAATTATTCCATAATTTCAATTCAAGTTCTACTACAAGAGTGCAATTATTGGCGAATTAAGAGTTAAGATCAAAGATCAAAGTCATGATCAATGTTCAAATCGATCGAGATTAAGATTAAAGATCAAAATTTCTTAATTCGGTTTTATTTATTTTCTGCAATTTAGTTTTTACATTATTAAATTTATTTCTGTATAATTTTCTTAATTATAAATTAATTTTCAAATGTTTGTAGGTGTTATTATAAAAAAAATATTAACTATAAACTTCTGTTCTAACTTTTTTTAAATTTTATTTTTAATTTTAAAAATTATAATATTTTATTTTATTTATTTTTTAACTTATATTATTAATCTATGGATTCAAATTTATTTTCTATTGATGAAGAGGATTTTTGGTATATTTATGTACTGGTTCTAATCCTAGTCCTCCTACTCCAAATTCACCTAGTGTTTCATTATCACCCGCTGCTGCTACATCTGTAGCTGCATCTACTACTAAAAAATTCTCGAACGTATAGGGTTTTTTTGAATTTTTTTTAAAAAAGAATTATGATGGCACCATAGTAATTATAGCAAAATGTAAATTTTGTAGTAAACTTCTCTCGACTAACAAATCGAGGGCACTAGCCACTTATATATAGACATTCAAAGAGTCGCTTTAAAAATACATCTCTTAATTTCAACACACAAATACAAATAGATAAGAGTCCAATTGGCAGCATTACTAATTTTTCTCATGATTATTCATGCGTACAAAATATGGTAGTTGATTATATAGTATAAAAGGAACATCCATTTACAATGAGTGAAGAACCCGGATTTAAACATTTAGTACAATGGAGCATTTATGTATTAACTTCAAAGTGTTTTTAAAAATACTACTGTAAAGAGAGTATAACATTTGAAAAAGAGTATAATCGAAGATGGTGAAAATTTTGATAATCACACACGACACACTCTACGCATCATTAAAGTTATAAAAAATTGACGAGAAGACAAGACTGCAAGCGGATTTGGAAACTATTACTTTTGAAAGTCCTGAAGAATTGTCTGGCTTAGACTAAATTTTGTATTTTGGATCTGTAAATTTTATTTTCTTATATTTATAATTTTACATATTATTTATTTACATCCTTATTCCTTATATTAAATGTAAAATTATTTTAAGTAGAGAATAATATAAATAATTGTTAGGTTTGTATGTGCCAACTTAGTTGGATATACTTGATCTATAGTGATACAATTTTTTTTTAAAAGTTGTACACTTGTAAAACTGTAAAAATATAATATAATTGATCACTTTTTGAATAATAAAATTTTGTATTACATTTAATTACTTAAAGTGTTCAAGTTTATTATATTTATGTATTATAAATATTAGTTTATAATGTAATTTATAAACTAATATTAATATATAATAAGTTAACTAATTTATAAGCTTATAATAAACTAATAAACTTACAAATTTATAATAAACTATAAAGTATAAACTTATAATAAAATAATAAACAAATAAACTAATAAATAAACTTATAATAAATAAATAAACTATAAAGTATAAATTTAATAATTTATACTCATATACAACTCAAAAATTAAAAAAAAATTTAAAAAAACAAAAAAACAAACAGCCCGTTCCAGGCTGGGATTGCTTCTGACCCGAGCCTGAGTACTCTATGCCTGGGTTTGGATCTACTCGTCTCAAAAAAATCTCAGCTCGATCTGGTTTAAATTTTGACAGGAGCCTGTCGAATTTAATCCACCCGAATCACAACCGAACTAAACCAACCGAAGCCAAAATTACAACCCTATGATAACATAGGCAAAAAAAAAATAGTATTTCTTTATCATATCTCCATTTTGATCTCTCATTTCAAACTCTCTCCTCACCACATGATAAGTCAATTTGAAAGAGGATAAAGAGGAGAATAGCAATCATTAAATCAGTTTTCATTTTTCAAAATTTGTGTTAAAATAATTTTTTTTATTTTCTTTTATTTACGTGCATGAACAATTTTAATTTTTTTGGTTTTTAAGAACTTTTAGTTTAATATTTTTTTGAATAATTATTTTTATGACCTGCTTGGGATAACTTTTAAGCTAACTTTTTTTGTGTGTGCAAAAAGCAGGCTTTTAAGTTACAATGTTTAGTTTAAAAAAAAACTAACTTTTTTTTCGTCTCTTAATTTAAGAAAAAAAGTCAATACATATTTCAAACACCCAAATTTTTTAAAAACAAAATTACTATAATATTCTTACTTTAAAAAATCAACCCTACTTACAAAAATGAAAAAAATCGTGCTAATATCCCAAACGTTATAACTTAAAAGTTAAAAGTAAAAGTATTTTAGATATTTTAATAAAAAACAAAAAAATAAAAAAATACTATAAAAATTTATCCCAAACAATCTAACTTTTTTATTCCTTTTTTTTTCTTTCTAAAAAGCTAAATTTTTAAAAAATTAAATTTTTTGGACAGAGACTTAATCATAAATTCAACTGCAATAAATACTCAAAAAGATATTTTAAAATAATCCAAACAGAAAGGTTAATCTCAATCACTAAACTTTACGTGAAATTGGATTTTACATCTATATAAATTCATAAAATCACTTTATGTGATTAGCCACGGTATCTTTTGTGTTACTAGAATTTTACAATGTCCTCGTTTTTTAGATAATATTTTTTTAGTTTGTTTTATTTTTTTAGTAATATTTTTTTATTATTTGATTAAATTATTATTATTATTTATCAAAACAAGTTGAAAAGTATTTTTCTACACAATTATAAAAAATTCATAAAAAAGTCAATAAGTCAAGATTTTATGTCTTATCTTTAATTATAAGTTCTACTCAAAAAAAAAAAAAAAAAAATTTAAAACAGTCCGAAGTTATAATATCTTTTTTTACGTATTAAAAAATGACACAGAACAATAATAAAAATGTTATTCTCAATCAAGGACGGATGCAGAATTTTAATTTAAAGGGGTGAATTATTTTATAAATTTTTAAAAGTACATATATTAAGTTTTTAAAAAAATATTAAAAGCGTAAATATATATAATTTTAAAATATTTTGAACTAATTCCATCATAATAATAAATTTTTTTAAAATTTAAGAGTGACGATTATCCATATTTACCCCTTCAATTGGCTATATTCTCAATCATTAAATGCATGTAAAATTTACAAACAAATGGGATTTACAAGTATGTAAATGACTAAAATCACTTTGGCTCTGTTTGGGAAAATATTATTTATTGGTTTATTTTTATTTATTTTAACTTAAAATACATAGAATTTGGCTTCTTTTTGTTTTTTTTGAAATTATTTATTTTTTTTTTTATCAAAATTTTTTATTTTTCGACTCACCTCAATGAGAGGAGTCTAAAAAGTATAATAGTTTGACTAAATAATAAAAAAAATTCACTGAAGACGAAATTTTTTTAATGGCAAATATGTCAATAAGCCAAATTCACCCATTCAAAGCCATTTAAGGCCTTGATGTGATTTGCCATTGTCATTTTTTTTATGGGTTATTATATTTTTACATTATTCTTGTTTGCAATAATAATTTATTAGTTTATTTTTAGTGACTTTTATTATTAGGTCAAATTATTATAGTTTTTTGTTTATTTTTTTATCGAGACAAACTAAGTTTTTAATTTTTTTTAAAAAATATTTATGTTACTTATTTTTTATTTTATTTTAGTGAATCTTTTACTGTTTGGACTAACTTTTCTTTTAGTTTTTCAATTTCTCATATTAAGACGATTTGAATTAAAATGTTTTAATAAATATTTTTAAAAAGATAACTGAAAAGTTAGAAATTTAATTTTTTTTTTCGTAGGGGCCGTTTGGAAATTCTATTTTATTGATTTTTTTGCTAAAAAAGCTAGAAAGCTAATATGGTTTGGAATATATGAAGTTCATTCGGTTCCTATGTGCATCTTTGTAATGAGTAAATCCTCGTGAATAATTACCCAAAAAAAAATTCCTCGTGAAAAAGAGGCACCTTTCGTATAATTTGTGATTGGATGTAAGTATTAAGATTTTCTCTTTGATAAATCTTTTTTTTAATAGATTTCTTCTTATTCCTCAATCTTTGGAGAATACGACATTGTATTATTGTAAGTTCTTTGTTTCAAACATTTTTTGAAAGTAGACAATAAATTTAAAATCTTATTGGAGAATTAGTCTTTTTCACCACATCGTCTGTAACGGGAATTGAACCCTCTCTGCTGTAGGCGGACGAATGGAGAATATCCTGCTTCCATCCAGTAACTTGTTAGGCAAAAAACTAAAAAGTTAAAAGGCCAAAAAGTTAAATTAAAATACTAATTCTTAGGATATTAGTGGTGTTTGATATTGTCGAAACTAATAAGTTATAAATTGTATTTTGTAGTAAAAGTTGTAAACATTTGATAAATATTGTAACCTATAACTGAAATAGAAAAAAAAGTAGTTGTAATTTGTAGTAGAAGTTGTGGGTGTTTGAGATAGATTGTAGCTTATAACTAAAATTAATTGCAAAAAGCTGAAAGCTGCAACAGGATGTTATGCCAAACACTTTCATTCTATTCTCACTTCAACCACTTTTAAAATACAATAATACCCTCATTCATAACTTATTTATTATAACTATCAATTACATATAAATGTTAATATCAAATATATAAAAAGATAAAATTGTCTAATTTGAACAAAAGCTAAAAACCTATCTTTTTATCTAAATAATTAACTTCAAAAAATTAAATTAAAAGCTAAGCTATAATCTATTTTGAACTAAATTTTACTTTTTAGCTAAAAATATAAATAAATAATAATTTTTAAACTAAGTCGCCCAATCGAGACCTTAAAGTGAGACTCTGCATGTTTGACATTGGTGAAAGAATTGGACAGTGCACTTCGCTACGGATCAATCCAAAACCTCTAATTCAAACGAGAAAAAAATTATTATGGAGTAGTTTTTTTTTTTGGTATTTTGGTTTTTTTAGTTTTTTTCTTATAAAAAAATAAATATAAAAAGATGTAAAAAAATGCTAATTTAGACCAAATCAGAGAATTTTTTTAAATACTTTTAAGTAAATTTTTTTTTAAAAAAACTATGCCAAACATAGATATTACTAGAATACTATGCGTCATTATTTATGTAATATTTTTAATAAAAAAATTAGTTTATTGCACATCAAGAGCATCTCTAATTACTAGTTATTTTGGATAAAAAAATGGCTCTTTTACAATATAAGTAAAGTTTTAAACTTAATTAATGAATTAGGAATTTTTAAATTTTATTCCTAACTTACGTAAAAACGTATTTAACAAACACGCTTTTAATAGAAAACGTGTTTGTTAAATACGCTTTAAACCTAGTTTCCACATAATATTAGAGAATGAAAAATAACAACATGAAAACGTTTTTAGCAAATCTATTTTAAGTCTAGCCTCCACATAATGTTGAAGAATAAAAAATAATAACATGAAAACGTTTTTAACAAACACGTTTTCTGGTTTAATACATAAAACGTTTTTGGAGAAAATGTTTTCAATTGGTTTCAAAGAAAGCGTTGATGTTAAATACGCTTTTAGAATTTGTAAATAAAACGTGTTTAGCAAACACGCTTTCCTTTTAAATTTAGTTTCAATAAAAGCGTGTTTACTAAACACACTTTTCGTTTAAATTCAGTTTTATTTGAAGCGTGTTTAGAAGGAACAAATACCATTAGCCACGACGGGGAACGAGCCGTGAAAATCTCTCTCATGCCCATATCTGAAGAAGAAACAAAAACCATTAGCCACGGTGGGGGGTCCACATTAAGTTACAAAAATCCAGTAACGACTATCGAGCCTAAATTAATGCACTTGAAAATGAATTAACGTACCTGGAGTAAAACAAGCAGGCTTGCGATATCTCGTGCGCCTGGGCGTGTAGCCCGACACAGCTGACAGTAGAGGTATACTAGGGTAGCTCCCCCCCAGCTATATCGGTGTATCTAGCCCAGGTAATGCAGGAGCGGCATGCACATGAGCTTAATTAGATTTTGTGACTTATTGGGCATTAAGAATCCCCCGATAAACCACAGAATGTAAGCTCGTGCACGCTGATGAATAACATTGGCTGCGTTGGCCTCATGAATGGCGCCGGTGAAGTGCTCCTGAAACCACGACGCTCGAACTCGACCGACGGAGATGAAGTCCTCATCCACTAGAGCGATCCCGAGTAACTCGAAGCACATCTGCTGCTACTCGGCGAGGCTACACATTCGATCATGGTCGATGACAGGTGCGCCATCAACGCGCAAGCCGAGTAGGATGGAGACATCCTGCAGCGTGATGGTGCACTCTCCCACCAACATGTGGAATGTGTGGGTCTCCTGTCTCCACTGTTTGACTAGGGCAGTGATCGGGCTGTGGTTTAGATAAATGAAGTCAATACGGGACACCCCGTAGAAGCCTGCATGAAACAGATGCTGAAGAACACGGGGATCAATGGGTAGGTCCCAGAATCCACTATCCTCACGGCAGCATGTCAAGGAGGATGTGTCCTGCGTGAAGAGATGTGCGTATGAGAGCAAATAAAATGTCCTCGCTAACACAATGGAAGTTTATATAAATACGAGTAAGTACAATATGTAAGTACAGACCTCCTGCTCCCACAGCAAATGTGCTCGATGTGACATCTCCAATAGGCGAGCCCTATAGATAGGCACCTCAACAGGGACCTCAACATCCATGGCGAGTCCTACATAAAAAACCATGGAAATCATCAATCATCTTCGTAATAGAATGCACATTACAATGTTGTTATCATATGGAATAAATAAGGATAATATTGGAGAAACCTTTGTTTCGATATTATGTTTGCATACATCACATAGATCATGATAGTTAGATTGCGCTAAAATGAGTAACTAGTTGTAATTGTTGGAGGGGAGATTACTAGTTGTAATTCTTGGAGAGGGGGTTCAGCTTTCAACCAAATTAATCATGTCAAGCTTCAGGTAAACCTTTAGGTCAAGTACAATTTTTCATTTTCAGAAAGCGATGACATTATCCAAGATATACTTTCATTTTTTAGCATATTGACCTTTTAGGGTGTTGATGTGGCCTCTTTTTTTTATCACAAAGTTTTGACAAAAAACCACCTACTTTACAATCTGGTCCAAGACCAACGATTCTACGTAGTGACAGTTGTTGAAGTTTACTTTATCCATATAGTTGAGAGTTGGGTGTTGGGAATTAGAACGACGATCACTAATTCCGCCTAAGACTAACCACGATAACACAAACACGGAATAAGCAACGAAGAAGACACAATCGCACACAAACACAAAGGTTTACGTGGTTCGACAAGTTGTGCCTACGTCCACGGGATCACACACTTTCACTATTGATTGGAGGTTACAAAGGATAATAAGGTCTGGGAGAGAGATTACAGAAGAACAAAAGCAAAAAACTTAAACCTCTCACACGGCAGCTGCAATCCTAGCAACTTATAAACACATTCCCGCATAGACGGATCGATCGGTCTATCAAGCGGTCTTACACTGCTCTCTGTTTCTCACCTACAGACACCACCGATTGATCGGTCTCACCACTGATTGATCGGTCTCACCACCGATCGATCGGTCTACCATTTTTAATGGTTTTTCTTCACACTCTCAATAATTCTCCCACTTGAAGTAAAACCACTTCAAGCCTTGAGAAATCCCGAGAACCTCAACACCTTGAAACCACCGAAACAAATACTCAAACCTGTGTGACCCAACCCCCTATCTTCTATCCCTGAAGACCAATTGAAGCCGAGCACAGCTTCAGTTTGTCAATGTTGACACCTTTTGTCAACATATCAGCTGGATTCTTCGCTCCACTAATCTTCTCAAGATTCAACTGACTGCTGTCCAGCAACGAGCGAATGAAATGATACCGCAGCTGTATGTGCTTCGTCCTGTAGTGGAATGTTGGATTTTTGGCAAGAAAGATAGCACTCTGACTATCACTATAGAGCGTCCCTCTGTCAACCTTCTTACCCAACTCATCCAAGAGACCCTGTAACCAAACCATCTCCTTTCCAGCATCTGTCACTACAACATACTCTGCCTCTGTAGTAGAGAGTGCCACAATCTTCTGCAACTTTGAAGCCCAGCTCATTGATGCGCCCTCCAAAGTGTAGACAAATCCAGTAGTGCTCTTCCTACTGTCAACATCACCTGCTAAGTCCGCATTCACATAGCCCTGCAGTTTCGGTCCTGTCCTCGTAAAACACAAGGACGTATCTGTAGTCCCCGTCAATTATCTCAGAATCCATTTGACAGCATCCCAATATTGCT
>JAULJZ010149618.1:0-10287 GCA_032270985.1 Heliamphora pulchella | reverse complement strand
CACAAAAGAGTCTTTTAATAATTGAAACTCATTTGTTCATTTTATTTCTTTTATTTTCCTTTTGATTTAAAATATAACATGTGTGAATATTTAGTTTTGTTTTACTAGTTTAATAGCATTTTCTAAAATTTCTTTATTTTGGCTTAATTTTTCTTTTGTAAAGCTTTCCCTTTATTTTTTTTCTTTCAAATCTTTAAACATTTTCTTATCATAAAAAAATTGTTATTAGGTTCCATCATTTTGGTAAACTTTTAATGCAGGAATTTCACATATTTTTATTTTGATTATGCTTTTGATAGTTTAAGAATATACATGATTAGTTTAGTGTTATGAATTGTTTAACTCATTTTTGTAGTAAATTCATATTTAGGTAGTTTTAGTAACTTCTAACATGTTTTTATTATTTTATGCATAATATGATAGTTTAGATCATTTTTGTGAATATTGCATGTGGGAGTGTTCCATGTATCCTTTAGTTAGAAATTGCATGCTATATGATTTAGAATTTTTATTTTGATATTTGTTTTATTTGGAGTGTTATGTACATATGTTATGTATTTTCTATATTTAATTTTGGATGTTGGCTCTTTGCCTCTATTTTCTTTATTTTAATACATTTGAGAGATTTTATTAAAAAATCAATAATGATTAGCAGAGGCCAACTTTACGGTTGGGTGAACGGGATGCCTAGCACCTTCTCCAATTCGCACCTTAGCCCCCGAACCATTTTCTTTGGTTAAACGTTTTCAAGATCAATAGCCATTTTTAGTTTTTTTTAGTTTTTTTCAAAAACTAAGTGACGACTTTATTTTCAATAAAAATGGAATTTTCAAAAGTTAATTTTTAAGGTGTTAAAATATTTTTCTAAATATCTTTGAATTCTCATATTTTTCAAATATTTTCCAAAACCCCCAAAATTCCAACGCCACAGTATAATCTGGCGATTCTGCTATAGACCGGTTTTCAAAATCAAATAAGAGGGCTAGACTTGAAAGAAATCAAAACATCATTGGTTCTTAATAAAATTTCTCATTTACATTTTCGCACACACATATGCATTGTTCTTAAACCCCCGCTGCATGGTCGACCTGATGCCTGAACATTCATCTGTTTCGGGGATTGTTAAGAAGACGGGCAACCCTTACTGACTGTACACTTTCATAGGTGCAGTAAAAGAGTTCGAACGTATTGTTTGACCATGTCCTGCACCACTCTAGGCATGTGAGGTATATACCCGGCTCTATTCAGAAGGTACCATGTTCGATTGATCAAAACTGGCCTTTTGCATAAAGTAAACTTAGAACCCCCCATTAGGTGCTGCTAACTCTAGTAAGATTACGTATTTTCTTCATTATATGTTTTGTTTGTGTATTGATAGGATTGTTTTGTTCGGGTTTAAGTTAGTTCTTTTTTCGGGTTCGGCCCGGGTTTTTCCTTATCCTTTGATTACGGTAGTATTTCGCCTTAGGGTTCTTACTCAGGTTTTATTTTTCACCATGTTTAGTTTCCACGCCATAATTTTCTCAGGGTCATGCCCGTGTTTCGTTCTGGAGCCTCAAGGATAGTTTCTCTCTTTCTTCCGAGTTCTCCCTAGACTGTTAGTTTCTCCTTCACCTTTGTTTAAGCTACCCTTGTCATACCTGTGAGGGTTAGTTCTTTTTTCCTACCGTTATGCTGCCCATTTTCCTTAAAATTTTAGGTCAAACCGGTCCTCTCAATCTAGTTCTATTTTCTTATCGGAGTGCCGTTCGTTTAGATAAACCTTCTCTATGGAAGTTGGTTAATCTTCTCTTTAGCCGTCATCCCGGGTTGTCTTGTTGATATGCTGACAGTATGTGCCCAATAGGGGCATTGTTTCAGTCTTCGTGTTTATCTACTCATGATTTGCTGTTTTGGTTGTCTGAGATATTTGCTATCTGTCATCAGAATGCTTGTCCAGGAGAAGTTTTGATACTGGTTATTCTGACTTTTGGGATCTAGATTTCTCTGTGGGTTTACTATTGGGCCAAGAAAAGTACAATCAAAACATGTCTGGGAAAGATCAGTGACAGGTAGACTCCGTAGAGTATCCGAACAGTCAGCTGAAATGGTAGAGAACGAGGTGAACTTAACATCTCTGATGAGAGCAATTACTGAAGTACAAAGGGCCGTGGAGCAGCAAACTCAGGCTCAGAGTCAGTGGCAGGCACAGATTCGGGCAATTCAAGCCCGTTTGCCAATACCCAATGAACAGCACGATGACCCAAATAGTAATGGAAAAGACTTTTGGAATGACAATCAGATCCCCGATGGACCGCAAGTTGTTCCACCACCACCACGGGTCCCTCATCAAGTGATAGTTGAGGAGGAAAATACTGCTCAGACCAGAGAATCTGCATTGGTTGAAAAGAATGACCGGATGGAGAAGGTCCTTAGAAAGGCCAAAGAAATCGAAGAGAACATGCTAGATGTGGGAGGACTATATTTGTTTCCAGACGCTAAGCTACCGAAAAAGTTCAAAATGCCGAATATGGAGAAGTTCGACGGAACTGGAGATCTCCAAATTCATCTCCGAATGTATGTTGATACCCTATCGCCAATGGAAATTGATGACCAGTTGAAGGCCCAGCTCTTTCACCGATCTCTTTCTGGGGCAGCCTAGAAATGGTTCCTCTCCCTCGATGTAGCAAAGACCAAAACTTGGGAGGACATAGCTACAGCATTTGTCAATCAATATAGATACAATGTCCATCTAGATGTCACCACCAGAGAGCTCGAAACGACTCGACAGGAGAGCCAGGAGTCTTTTATTGATTTCCTGACTCGATGGAGGGGTAAGGTCACCAAAATGACAAACCAGCCCTCTGAGAAAGAGCAAGTGAGGATAGTAGTGAAGAATCAGCTGTCCCTGTTAAAGCGTTATTTGATCACGTAGCCACTCTCCACATTTGAGCAGTTGTTTGATGCCGGGATTCAGATAAAAGATGCAATCCAATTTAGGGATTGCGAGAAAGCTAAACCAAGCCAGAAACCCAGAGGACCTTCCCCACAAATAACCAAAACCAAACTGTCACCACCAACCTCGTGTCTCGCTCGAACGAGGTAAACCTGTTGAATCCATCCTCTTCTGCCCAACCATCCAACAATACCCATCAGTCGGACAACGGTCAACAGCAACAGAGGTCAAGGAGGGTGTTCACTCCCCTCAACATTTCATTGTCCACCGCCCTGAGTCGACTCGTCGAGAAAGGGCTTATCAAGCCATTGGACCCCATGCCTATACCTGATCCCCTACCGCCAAGATTTAATGCTTCACAATACTGCGCCTTCCATTAAGGTCACGGACATTTGACTGATAAATGTATGAGGCTACGTCATAAGATCCAAAACCTCATTGACAAAAATGTGATCCTGCCACCATTCGCTACTCCAAAACCGAACGTAACGACTAACCCCTTGCCAAATCATGCCAGGCAAGCTGGGGTAAATTACATGTCTCTGGGGGAATCAGAGGACCCGAGTCAGCACATCTGTTTAACATACCTACCACGCCCTCATGTTTCAGTAACTGAGGATCAGACAGCATGCTCATTTATCGTGGTTAGAGACAGTCGAGACAGGATGGAGAAATATAATGATGGTGCTTAGGAGTGGTATCAAACAGTATTCCCAGCTATTCAACTAAAAGAAGAGGAGCGCAACAAAGAAGATGATTAGCCTTTGGATTAGCCAGCCCGACCATATGGGTTTGGTCACGTGCTCGATGGCGTTACCCTTCCCTAGCTTTTTGAGGAAAAGGTATATGTGGATGAAATGTAGTCCTATTGGCTGATAAGAGTGGTGCTAAAATCAGACGGAGCAGAGTGGACCGATTTCTGGGCCGCTCGGGAATAACAGGTGGACTTTATCGAAGAGGACATATGGGAAGAAATTGATAACACATAGACCATCGAAGATTATGAGGAGAGAAGAGGAAGAATAGCAATCGGCGATTTAGGCGATTTGTGGGTATTCGAAAGCCCTCCGCTTGTGAATGAGATGTGACAGACCAATGACACAATAATGAGATTATGGGATCCCGATGAGAGGATAGAACATCTGACCAAAAGCAGGCGACATTTCAAGCCAACCCAGTTAGAAAAGGGGCAACCAAGTGGAAAAGAAAAGGAAAAAGAACATGAAGAAGAAGATGATGCGGTGCTGAAGCAGTTAAAGAAGACGTAAGCTAACATCAGCATTTGGGGGCTACTGATGGCCTCGCATAAACACAAACAAGTTGTGCTAAAGGTTCTGAATAAAACCAGTGTTTCAATAGATGCTACCCCGGAACAACTGATTGGACTTATTCTACCAGTGGTAGAACCAAAAGTCATTTTTTTTTCGATAAAGATCTGCCAGCCGAGGGAAGGAATCACAACAAATCACTGCACATTACTATTAAGTGCCTGGACAAATGGGTCCCTATAACCCTTATCGATAACGGATCTGCATTGAACGTATGTCCGCTCAAAACAACACTCTACTTAGGACTAAAAACAGAGCACTTCACACCGAGCAATCAAGGAGTCCAGACTTATGACAACACAAGGAGGGGCGTACTGGAACTTGTGTCATTTGTAATATCAGTAGGGCCCTTGGAAACGTTGGTCGAATTTCATGTACTAGATGTACCGGCGTCTTTCAACTTGCTGTTGAGTAGACCTTGGTTGCATGACCCAAGTGTCTAGGTTGTACCATCGACTCTCTATCAAAAACTAAAACTGATAAGAAATGGGGCAGTTCTAACTATTCAAGGAGAAGACAGCATTCATCCCCCGAGAGGAGGAGAAGGTACAACTCTGTTGGAAGTTCAGCATGGTGAAAATGATGTATCGCTCAGTGGCTTCTAGTTTGACGAAACCCAGGTTGTACAGATGTTGTTAAACGAGGAGGAAATGTATATCAACCCGCGGGCTGTAACAATGATGAGAAAAATATTCTTTTTTCCTGGTATGGGATTAGGGCTAAGCAGCAGGGAATCCCAGAACCCGTTCAGGCATTGCCGACTTTCCACCATTTTAGTCTCTGGTATGATCCAACTGAGGAAGATTTGGAAAGGCCTAAGAAGGGACGGAAGGTCAATTATTCTGGAACGCTCAATGGACATTTTGTCAAAGAAGGAGAAGATTTTCTATACTGCGGCTTTCTAGAGCCATGGGTCGACGGCGAAACCAATCAAAAGCTACCGGGGTTGGAGATCTTTTTTGGCCATTAGTTGTCTGACATAGAAGAAGAAAAGACAGTGAAATGGGAAGAGAAGGAGAAGAAGGTTCAAGAGGAAGACTGGGCTGACAGATTGGATGGCAACAACTTGGGAATACTTTTTAATGAAAAGATAGCCTAACTGTAGGTGACTGATCAAGACTACATAATGATGGGTTTCAGCGCACCAACTGATTGCACCAAGCTCATTGTTGATGCAGCTACAAAAGAGGTAAAGAATTGGACCACTGAGTCTTCTGATGTACACATTGTCCATCTTGAGTCCGGGTTTGAGTCGGAATCTATAATCGAGGGCGCATCTGTTGATGCACCTCCCCCTGCTTATGCATTCGAGTTTGTAATTCCCTCTGCTTTTAATGAAATGAATAAGATTTTCGATTACTCTGCTTTGTCTGATTTATTTTATATGTTTTCTGACGATTTTAAATTCAACGGGAATATCTCCGAAGAAATAAAACTTTTAATAAAAAGAGAAGAAAAAATGCATGCCCAACCTATAATTGAAGAAACTTTGTCAATAATTTGGGTAATGAAACTAACCCACAAAATATGCAAATTGGTTCTTCTTTATCCTTAGTTGAACAAGAACAATTAATAACTTTATTAAAAGAATTCAAAAATGTATTTGCATGGTCTTGCGAGGATATGTTCGGAATTGATCATGATATTATCTAATACTATATCCCTCTATACCCTTATGCTAAACCGGTCAAACAAAAATTAAGATGGATCCGGCCAGAATGGGCTCTGAAAATCAAAGAAGAAGTTGCCAAACAGATCAATGTAGAATTCCTCATAGTAACTGAGTATCCAAAATGGTAGCCAACATCGTGCCAATTTTAACATATCCGAGTCTGTGTGGGTTTTTGGGACCTCCACAAGGCTAGCCCGAAAGACAATTTTTTACTACCTCGCATCGACGTCTTAGTAGACAGTACAGCGGGGCATGCCTTGCTATCATTCATGGATGATTTCTCTGGATACAACCAGATTTTGATGGATCTCGAGGACAGAGAAAGACGACATTCACTACACTATGAGGCACCTATTGTGATCATGTGATGCCGTTTGGCTTGAAAAATGCAGGGGCAACTTATCAGAGGGCTGCCACTACTTTACTGCATGACATGATGCATAAGGAGGTCGAGGTGTACGTGGACGATATGATAGTCAAGTCAAAGGATCGGGATGGTCACATCACAGCACTACAAAAGTTCTTTGAAAGGATTCAAAAATATAAGATGCGACTCAATCCACAAAACTGTGCCTATGGAGTTACTGCCGGAAAGATGCTCGGGTTTATGAACACACAACAAGGCATTGAAGTTGATTATTCAAAGATTAAGGCAATCTTGGAAATACCTCCTCCGAGGACTGAGCGAGAAGTCAGGGGCTTTTTGAGTAAAAAATAGTTTGTCAACCGATTCATCGCAAAACTAACAACTACCTGTGAGCCGCTCTTCCGTTTACTGAAGAAAGGAGTCGAGTTCAAATGGGATCAGAAATGCCAAGACGCCTTTGATGCTGTATGATAGTATCTACAAAATTCACCTGTTCTAACTCCTCCCGAACCTGATAGGCCACTGATTCTCTATTTGTTAGTGACTGACTCGGCTATGGAATGCATGCTGGCACAAGAAGGAGAAGCTAGAATCGAAAAGGCTGTCTATTACTTAAGCAAGAAGATGACAGGATCAGAAATACGATACACACCACTGGAAAAGACATGTTGGGCCTTGGTTTGGGCTTCCCAAAAATAAAGATATTACATGTTATTTTTCACAGTGAATATCATCTCCCGGATGGACCCGTTGAAGTACTTACTTGAAAAGCTCACACAGACAGAAAGGCTGGCCCGATGGTTGCTGTTATTATCTAAATTTGATCTTCAATATGTCACCCGAAAGTTAGCCAACGGCAGAGCAATGGCAGAATTCTTAACTGATCAACCAGTTAAAGGAGGTGAAGACACAGAGTTCCAGTTTCCTGACGAATAGTTGATCAAAGTCAGGGATGACAAGTGGACTCTATATTTTGATGGCGCATCCAACCAGTCCTTCTTGTCACTCCTGACGAATTCCACGTTCTTTTGTCTCTAAAGCTCAATTTTGAAGTTACTAATAATCAGGCTGAATATGAAGCATGTTTAGTAGGATTGGAGGCAACCTTGGAATTAGGGGCAAGAAAACTGGAAGTCATCGGTGATTCAGCACTGGTGGTTTCGCAAGCGAGAGAAGAATGGAAGGTCAGGGATTTAACCTTGATTCTCTATCATCAAGAGCTAGAGAAACTGATACCGTGTTTGGACTCAGTGATATTTACCCACGTGCCAAGACTGCAGAACAAGTTCGCCGACGCACTGGCCACCTTAGCATCTATGATTGACATACCATCCGGGGTTCGAATGAGGCCTTTGATAATTGAACAAAAGAGAAAGCTGGCATACGAGGTGATAGTCATAATCGAGGAAAGCACTGATGACCTTCCATGGTATTCTGATATTCAAAATTTCGTAGAGAAAGGAGAATACCCCATGTTTGCTAGCAAAAAGGACAAAAGGGCCATACGACGATTATCCGCGCAGTTTGTCATTTGTGGTGATAGACTATACAAACGAGGGGATTCTGGGGTCAACAAGTTGTGTGTAAACACTAAAAAAGGCCAAGCATTGATGAAAGAGATCCACACGGGAGTTTGCAGACCACACATGAGTGGAAATATGTTAGCCAAGAAAATTCTACGACAAGGATACTTTTGGATGACAATGGAGATAGACTGCATACAATTCGTGCGGAGATTTCATAAATGTCAGATTCATGCAAACCTCATTCATGTTCCCCCGTCTCAACTGTAAACCTAACGTCACCATGGCCATTCTCAGTATGGGGCATCGATGTAATTGGCAGAGTAACACCAAAGGCGTCAAATGGACACGAGTACATTTTAGTGGCCATTGACTACTTTATCAAGTGGGTGAAAGCAACCTCCTACTCGGTATTGAAAGCCTCTCATGTTGCTAAGTTCATCAAGCAAAACATTATTTACCGGTACGGGGTCCCCCATGAGGTCATCTCAGATAATGACTCACATTTTTAAGAAGAAGTCTTGGATCTTTTCGAAGAATACCAAATAGTGGCTCACAAGTCCTCACCATATCAGCCGCAGACCAACGGAGCAGTTGAGGCAGCAAACAAGAACATCAAGAAAATCCTACAAAAGATAATCAACTCACATAAGGATTGGCCGGAACATCTACCATTTGCACTTTGGGGATACCGAACGTCGATCAGAACTTCAACAGGAACTACACCATACTCTCTAGTATACGGGATAGAAGTCGTGCTTCCCAATGAGGTGGAATTCCCCTCACTAAGAGTAGCGGCTAAGGCCAGTATACCCGAAGCAGAATGGCAAAGGAACCGGATGAAAAAATTGCTCTTGTTTGATGAAAGAAGGCTGCAGGCTCTGTTTCATGTACAGGGATACCAGAGGAGAATAGTTCGAGCGTTCAATAAGAAGGTCCAGACTCGGGACCTTAGAGAAGGAGATTTGGTTCTTAAGGAAATCAGAGCTCCTATCTTTAACCCGAGAGGCAAGTTCAACTCAAACTGGTCCGGACCGTTTCTCATTAAAATCATCATGACCGGTGGTGCAGTCATTATTATGGATTTGGATGGCAATGTGTTCTACACTCCAGTTAACCTCGATAAACTCAAAAAATACTATCCTTGAGATAAAAATAAAGATAAGATAAGAGCTCGCAGAATTGAAAACTAAAAAGGCAACTCAAGAAAAATGTTAGAACAGCCCGCAAGGCCGAAAACCCGAAAGGGCGACCATGGCAAAAGTTAGGGCATCACAAAAAGAAGAGTGTCAATACCCGAGTGAAAATCGAGCCCGAATTACGTTACGGCCTGATTCCATCTTTTTGGGATACGTAGGCAGCTTCTTTTGAGAAGTCCGGCCACATTCTGTGTCTTCTTAAACCATTTTGAACACGAGTAAGGCCAGTGTAAATTTATCTTTGAATTCTGATAACAAAGTCGTTCAAACTTTGGATAAAATCAAACTATTCTAAACATAAAGTGGGAGTTTCTCATTGCTTTAATTAGAGCTATAAAGTTTTTAAAGGGTGGGCACGCAAGTCCTAAACTCTACAAACAAAAGAGGAAAGTTATGAAATCTTTAAGACCAAAGCAGGAGGCCTTGAATCCTCCTCCTCTTTTCTGCTTGTTTTCCTTCTTCCTTATCCTTCTTCTCCCAATCATGCATCAGCCATGTCTTGTATTCAGCAGAAAGCTCGGGATATTGCATCTCCTGCATCTCCATGCGTGAACAAGAAGGCCAGGCATCCTGATACTTGCTAGAAATGGAGCCCGCAATGCAGAAGAAAATAGACGGCCTCGAATACTGGGAAAAATAATCTGGCTTTGCCCGAACAGTCGTATGATCCTATGTGAATAATAGAAGGTAGTCTGACGAAGACCAATCAGTAAGACGCCAGGGTGATCCATAGTAGTCAGAGTCATGGTAGGGATCCACCACCAAGGGCACTGCCAAGTGATATCTGGGCCAGCCAGGGATTAGAGACACTGTCGCCAGGTTGCCTCAGTGTTGCATATCTGATATCATGGGCGATAAAGGAAAGAGGCAGCACTATGTCTATCAGTGGGTGGTTTGTGCACAAGATTTACCTTCTCCATCAGCAAAATTTGCAGTAAAAGTTAGAACAGTAAGAGAAAAACTTTACAGTTTGACGAAGAGTTTGGTGAAGAGTAAAGAAGTTGAGCTTACCTGAAGAAGTAAAGGGCTGCCAGCAAAGGTGGTGGTCTCACCACAATGAACAGCATCTAAACCCAGCAGTGTCTCGGGTAAAAAAAGTGGCACGAAATCCTTCTCCATCCACATCTGAGCAGCAATATCAACCAAGGCGCAACTAACCCGCCCATCAGAAGGGACAAGAAGATACTGGGCAAGAAGACAGAAGCAAAGTTCATAGCGTCGCCGCAGCTAAAAGTCAAGGTCACTGAGGTCACCGGTAGAACA
>JAULJZ010149617.1:0-10287 GCA_032270985.1 Heliamphora pulchella | reverse complement strand
TGTCTGTTTCTATTGGGTTTCGGCTCACGGGTGGGATTTTCTGTAAAACTATTTTTAGGTGATGCTTTGGATGATGACCTTGAGTAGCTTTGGTGATACCTGCAGTGGCGGAAGACTTTTGTAATTTTTCTTCTTGTTGGCTTGCCTATTTTTGAAGGCAATTTTGTACGCCATAAGGCGATAAACTTATGCATGTTATACAGGATGTTTACTGTTTATGAGAGATGCATACTGGATTTTCTTGTGATTTCAACAGGTGGATTTGAATGCATGAAAATTTATTTTTTTGTAAAATTGGTATTTGGTGGATTTTCACGTGACCCTGGATTTTGGGGCGTGATAATCTTCACCCACACTTAAGGTGTCGACTCATGGTACATTTGGTGCCGACCCTTTCATTACTTCAGTTTTTCAGCTGAAACCTTAGTGTTAACTCATATCACAGTTGGTGTCGATGCAAGACTTCATGTTTGCTCAGGTGTCCACTCATATCTTCGTTGGTGTCAACTTAGTTGAGAGACTTTAGCTACTAGAAAATTAGTGTCGACACTGCTCGCTTTGGTGTCGACCCAACCAGTCCGACTTTGGCTACTGGAAAATTGGTGTCGACACTTCTAACTTTGGTGTCGACCCTGCCAGTCTGACTTTGGCTATTAGAATTTTGGGGTCGACCCTTGTCTTCTTTGGTGTCGACCCGAACTTCTTGTATTTCGAAGGGTGCCTTTGTGTCAACTCATCTGCTCATTGGTGTCGACACATATGGGTTTGTGTCTGAGGGATGACTTGATGTCTTTGTGTCGACTCGTTCCTTCGTTGGTGTTGACACTGTTCAAGTTTTTTAGATGGTGTCTGGGTGTCGACTCATATCATCTTTGGTGTCGACACTAGAACCTAGAGTCCAGAGAATCACTTGGTGTTGACTCATGTGAGCTTTGGTGTTGACATAAGTTGATTTCCATCAAGGTGCTGGAGTGTCGACTCAAGTGTACGTTGGTGTTGACTCAACGTGCTCTTCTGGTCTTGACTTGGTGTCAACTCAGGTTATAACTAATGTTGACTTAACTTGGATCTCGGTTCAATACTAGAGGTGTCGACACAATCAGTCATTAGCGTCGACACAACCTGTTCTCCTGAAACATCTCAAGCAAAGCAGTTAAATGTATCAACCCTAAACCATAATAGTGTCGACACACTTGAGTTTGTCAAGCATGTTTTGCTTGTAGGCGTCGACCCAGAAGCTAATTGGTGTCGATACAAAACGTTCTGTTCAAGAACACTAAGTGTCAACCCATTTAGCGCAATGCGTCAGCGTAAATGGCATAAGGTGTGGACTCATTTTGCATGTAGTATCAACACCACATTTTTGAAAAATATTTAAATATAATATCTTTTTAAACATTTAATTAGAAAATATAATTTAATAAAATCACCAAAATCAATTAAAATGCCGGGCTAATAGTTGAGATTATGAGATGTTTACTTCCATTTGGTTACTAGAGCTTTGTGATTTGACAAGTTATGGATTGAGAGTTAAGCTAACCAATTAATTTCAAGATTTGGAACTTTTTCATATAAACCCTAGCTTAATCCATGGTTTATCTAGGTGATTTCATGTTCATTGAATAGAATGATGAAATTAGAACACCCAAGTAGGTGATTAAGCCTTGTAATTTGACAATTTGTGATTCAATGGTCAAATTTATAGCTTAATTCAAAAATTTGAGAACTTTGTGTTGAAATCCTAAGTTGATGTAGTTGAGTTATGTTGATTTGAAGAAAATTGGTTCAAATTAATGGTTGTGAACATGTTAATGTTGTGTTTAGCATATGGATTGAGGAGGCATAAGCTTGTGGTTAAATTTGTAACTAAATCTGAAAATTTAAGGGCTTTTGATATAAAAATCCTAGCTTATATAATTGTAATGTTTTAGTTTCATGAAAATAGATTAAAATTATGAATTTGGACCTTTTAATGTTGTGTTTGACATGTGGATGGATGAGCCATAGAACTTGGGCTAATTTAAGGCTAATTACATGAGATTGGAAATAGTAAGTTAAAGTCTTGGAATTGATAGGTAACTTGGTTATATCTATTTCAATTATTATGTGATGTTGCAATTGTGTTGGGTTTAAACATTTTAATGTTGTTATTTTTGAAATTAAAGATAAGTTAGAAATATATGGACGAATGTGAGTTCAAGGTTGGGTAAATTGGGGTTTTGACTCGATTAAATTTTGTTATTTGAATCCATGAGACTTGGGTGGTTTGGATATGTTTAATCCAATTAAAGTATGATAATAGAGCAAGAAAATATTCCATGAGTTTTGCTATATTGTATATGTATATATATCGTGTTGAGTTTGATGAGAGGAACCAAAATTGTGGTTGGACGCATAAGTGGATTAATAGAAATGAATGATTGAATTGACGTTGGAACCGATTGTGGAATGTTTGGATAAGTTGGGTTTGACTAGCTCCACGGTGAAAGACCGAAAACCTGCACAAGTCGAGTGTCCTACACATAGGGTTAGCCTCCGTAAAAGTGAGCATGGGTTGCTTACCCATTGGGGTTCCTAAGGGAAACTAAAGCTGTAGATACCCCAATTTGACGCCGCCGAATCTTTGGCTTATCCGAGTGAGTCAAATGATGAAAATCAAGTGGAATAATGTCTTTGAACGATCTCTAGGAAGCAATTCAAATCCATTACTCCGTGAAATCAAACCATAAGATCATAGTTCTTGAATCTTGAGGTTGCAACCTTCAAACCTTGAGATCTAGTTGTTCACTGGCCCAAATAATTACATCCGCAACCTTTGAACCTTGCGACCGTTATGTTGATTGTTACGACTACAATGAGAAACTCATGGAAATCCTAAACTTTGTTACGGTCGCAACCTTGATCCTCGCAGTCGCAACCTTTGAAGGTGGCGATTGCAACTATTTTGAGCTCAATTTGAGCTTTAAATGTGGCAGCATCTCATTGGTTGGCATTTTCTATAGAAATGTACCTTTGGTACGATTTTGAGAGGAAAAATTTTGATGTCGATATGCTGTTGTCCTATGAAGTGCAATTCAAGTACATCGATACTCTACCGCATTGCTGACCTGCATCCTGATACATTCTTACTTCCTGAGCACTGGAATTGGAGCACTTCCTGAGGATCGGACAGGACGAGCATTGATCCACACGACTTGAGAACACGCCCGGATTGTTACATTCCAAGTATTTTGTTAGAATCCTGACATTTCTATAACGACCCTGCTTGGACCCTAGTATTAGTGACAGATAGTCCACGAGGCCATAGAGTACGGAGAAAATTCAAAACCCTAACTCTACTTGAAAACTTTAAGTTTGGCCTAGAAATTCTAAAAAGGTCCAAAACTCAGGCAACAAAACCTTGACACCCGGAGAGTCTTCCAACATTTTAAATTAAGTAAATAAAATATAAGATTAGAAATCAAAAATCCTCATAAGTAGGGTAAAATGACCGTTTTACCCCTAGTACAGTAAAAAGTTTTAAAAATCTAAATTTTGACACATGAATACTTTAAATCAAAGATTTAAGTACAATTAAGTAGAAATGGACAAAATAACATCAAAAATAACAAAAATGCCCCTTAGTGGCCGACCACCTTGGGAAGAGTGCCAAAAAGTGAATTTTTGCTTTCTTTTTAGCTTAAAATGATGAGAAAAGTATTAAACTAAGCATTATGATGATTCAATACTTGTTGAATAAGTAATATACAAAATAATATAGTGTTCTAGGTCAACAAAAGTAAACAAATTATTTTAAAATTTATACACAACAAAATAAGTTAAAAAGTCATATATTGCCAAAATAGCTTAATTTGACTTAAAAGATTATATCTATTTAATTAATTACTATGAAAATTATGATAATACATGAGAATACTATATTTATCATAAACATACTAAAATAATAGGTTTTAGTAGTAAAAGACATCAGAAAGATATATCAAATTAACTTTTAATACATTTTCTTACACAAAAGAGCACGCAAACCAATGCAAAACCCCTTAATTGATGTGGGGTCAGGTTTTTATCCCCAAACAGCCTCCTAGCTGTATTTTCCTTCCCCATATCTGATTTATAGGCTTCAAATATTGCACCAAGTCAAATATTCTCAAATCACATTAATTAAAAAGAAGAAAAAAAAATCTTTAAAAGTATATTTTGTCTCCCCTTTGTTCCTTAGCCTTTGCCTATATAAACCAAGCCAAACACCCTCTTCTTCCCTTCATATTTTCGTGCAAGAGAGGTGAGGGGCCAGACCTTTATAGTTCTTGAAGTGTTCAATAAATTTGAGGGAGAAAAAGAAGGAGAAAGAAGGAAGAAGGGAGCTAAGAATCAGGTTGTATATTGTTTTAAAGTTAAGTTCTTCCATACCACCATCCCTGTAGTCCTTAAACAAGTAACTAAAACCTCTAAATTTTTTGTCTAATATCCCTCAAAATATCCCTCAACACATCCCTTTAAACACTCTAAGAATCGAGAGCCGAAATCAAATCGAAAAGGCGTCGTAATTAGAAATTTGGGACAGTTGTGTTTATGAGTGATATAAGATGTTATTGTATGTTGTTATCTTTGAGTTTGATGAATTCTAAGTGTGCTGGACCCTTGATATTTACAAGCATGCAAAGAAATGGAACAAAAACTTGACATGACATAAGTAGAAGACTTGGATCCTAAAAAGCATGATTTTTGAGAACAAAGATGTTTCTACCCTGAACTTTGGAATGCCATAACTCAATGTAAAAAATTGATCTAAGCATGTTCTTTATGTCCAGATTTATATTTTTGTGTTAGAGTTCACCCAAAGTTTGTTTAAATTCATTTGCATACGTAGAACTCGAGATATTGCAATTTTACTAAAGTGTGTCATTTTTCGACCAGTCAACACTACTGACTTGGAAACCCTAGTTTAAAGTGAGATTCGAACTTTTCTCAAAACATGAAGGTTGTAGATAACATATATATCTATCTATCCACCAAAACAGAACACAAAATATTGAGTTTTGATAAGTCAAAATTCCTTTGAAAGTCTCTGTTGAGTTTCAGCCCTCAAGGAATACTTCTGTCACATATTTTTATATAGCCCAAACCCCCTATTTTTAGTCACCTATTCCAAACGTGGTCTACATAAATATTGTAGTTAACATATTGAAGTACCGGATGCCAAAAAATAAGACCTTAAAGCCTCGGGATGATACCCCAAAACCATTTCAATCTCTCTGTCCAAAACTGGTTCTGCTGAGTTTTGGTGGCTGACAGAACCTATTTTTTACAATGGACAAAAAGGCTTACTTGTTCCAAACAACTACCCTTAGCTCTAAACCTGTAGAGAATATGTTGAACTAGAACATACTCAAAAATGAGCGTATTTGGACTTTATATGAGACCCCAAAACTGAGACCAACAAGACCATATTTTTGATAAAATCTTGAGAAAAGTACTGAACCATTTTTATTTAGGATGTTTTGTTCATCCTTTTGCCTTAGGTTTTTGCCTTGGTGTTAAACATGAGAGTTATAGAAAATATTTTTTTCTAATTAGTGTTTAAAAATCATAACTTGATTTCAAGTCTACATACCCCAAAATATTGTCGGCTCTTTTAATTTAATACTTGATTTTTTGCCTTAAAGTTGCTAAGTGTATGTTTGAGTACCCTTTACTATGAGACTTGAGTTTTTACGTGATGATTGATTTGAATTAGTTGATTAGCATTTTTAAGTGAATGTATGATGATTTAGAATTCATACTATCATGTTTAAATCATATCTTAAGAATTGTAACTTGTACTTTATATAATTGTACCTTATGCTTGCGCATTGTACCATGAATCTTGTCATGCTAGTTGGTGCCATACTATAGATGGTTGTATTTGAGATCCATATCATACATCATTGACATTGTCACTTGCATCCTAACATATTAGAGTCCATTTGTGCAAACCGTTGTTGGGATGGGCTGTATTGAGATTGTTTTTCTTGATTCTAAGTCTAGGGCGTCCCTGGTTGCCATTTTTGAAAATATTTTGGTTTATACACCCTAGGTGCGTCCCTGGTGTTTGAAATGATTTTGGCTTATACACACTGGGTGCGTCCCCGATGTTTGAAATGATTTTGGCTTTTATACCCTGGGTGCGTCCCTAGTGTTTGAAATGTTTTACGAATATTGTTGGGCACTATGGGTTCGTCGCTAACATTGTAATTTTGATAGCTTAGACTTTTGGGTTGACACTGGCGAAGGCATCACGAGTCTTAAGGTGGGACAAATCGCTTGATATATGAGGGCAGTGACATTAAGTCCCTGAGACAATGACAATAAGTCCTGAGACAATGACAATAAGTCCTGAAGCAATGATAATGATTTCCTGTGGGCAGTAACAATAAGTCCCAAGTGGTGCGGACCCCACACTGTTGCGATTGAGTAAGATAGCTGTGGCATGAAGCCAGGCGATGCGGTTACTATACCCAACGAGGCGCGATGATGGCTTCGGTGATCAAATACCCGTGAAAGTCTACTCTGGTGAATCCCGACGTGAAATTCCTGTTATAATCTGAGTGCATGTTGGGTTGGGCATCTGCATTTCATACACGGCATCCCACGTACACATGCTTATTAACTTATCTGCTATCCTGCCATAAATTTGTCTCTCTCCTTGACTATAAATTGTACTGAGTGTTATATGGTATGTGTTGTGGTGAATTTTGTGCCGTTAAATTAGTTAAAAGGTTAGAGTGTTTTGCTTTTGGGCCTTGGCTCTTGGCATTCATGCCATAGGTGAGGAGGAGTTCTTGGAGGAAGTCATCTCAGTGGGAGAAGAAGAGTTTGAAGAACAAGGTGAGTTTCAAGAGCATGTGGATCCCGTCGATGCATTCTGAGGAGTTGAGACCTCTGCTTTTATTCTTATATTAAGTTCTCTCGTACTTAGTGTAATTTTTAAATTTTTTGGTGAAACTGTAATAGTTAAATACTTTGAATGGTTTAGAACTCCTTTATGATGTAATAACTAATATATGTAAATATGAATGAATGGCTAGAATATCTCTTTTTTTATATTTATATATGTCCCGACGTGCCCGGAGGACGGGGTGTCACAGTTGGTATCAAAGCCCAGGTTTAGTGAACCTTCAGGTCTTGGGTTATGGGAGACTACGAATTCTATAGCGTTGAAGCTATGTAGAGTGTCTATATTATTAAATTATCACTTGTAATTCTAAAAATATGAAATCCATTCCCTAAGTTTCTCTTCCTAGTCATCTCTCATCTTAGGATGGCGTCTGACGTGGAGCTGATTAGAGAACCATAGGCAGCACCTGAACCAGAAGACTCAGACTCCGAGGAAGAACCCGTTGAAGAACAAGACTTGATAGACGTATTTTCGTTAGCATGGATGTTCCTGGATGAGTGGCCAGTTCTTGAAGGAGAAGAGGCTGGGGAAGCAGAGGCAGACGAGGAACCAGATAAGGCAGGAAATGAGGCTAATGTTGAGGTGGAGGATGATGAGGAACCTGAGGATGATGACAGTGAGAACGAGGAGTGAACCATCACTTTCTTTTATGATCCACTAGAGGCACCACCACCGGAGACAGACGATGATGAAAAAACAGATGTAGTGATCTACTGGAGCCGCCAAGAGTACCGCAAGGACTATCATATTGGAGAACGGGTGTATGCAAGAGTTTTCCCAAAAAGAACGTGGAAGTGGAAAAAGTTGGAGTCCTTCTCGAGGTACATGGGTCCATTAAGAGTGTTAGAGAGATGCGACGAGACCATCTATCGTCTGAAGGTACCATCAGGATTCAAAGAGCTATTAGGGGACAGGATGGATGCAAACATAAAAACCAAGAGATAAGAGAGGAATCATCAACCCGCGCAACCAGGCAATCGACTTTAACAATTCAAAAATGTACCTGGAGGTACCAATAGTGGTAATCAACAGGGCTCGCAAGGGACCGGAAGCCTTTTGGCACGTGGAAGTGCAGTGGTGCTGCTACAGTATCTATGAGGCAACGTGGGAGTGTGACTCAGTTATTCGCTACTTCTATCCGCATCTGTTCGTCTAGGCTTTAGTGCGTTGGGCATTGTATCTTTTTCTTTGTTGGATGTTGTACGCGTGTTATGTGAACTTTTAAAGACTGGTTCACCGGTTATGTGATCAGAATGAAATGCAAATATTTGTTGTTGAATTCTTCGTAAGCTATCTCATAATCCCAAATTAAGTTCCATAAGATCCCAAATCATGAAAATAATCAAGAATTGAAACAACTCCCAAATCTCAGCACTCTCCTAGGATGGCTAACAGACAACTGATCCACCGGTAATCTAACAAACTCTTAGATGATGAAACACCCAGGCTAGCCTAAGTTTTACGAAAGCCATCATTAGAACCCCACAACTCTATCCCTGTGAGTTCCTTTCTCAAGCCTTTATGACAACTCTCGTACCCGATTGAAGCCCTTTATGTGTCCTCCCTCCTAATAACACCAGTTTTGAACGATCCACATTGGTAAAGTCTTTTACCCTCGTACAATTCTCTCGATTCTGGTACCGCACTTTTGTGCAGTAGTTTCGTGAATTCTTTGTTTACTCTCGAAATCCCAACCTGGGAAGTCGACTTAGATGCTTGAGTTGAAGTATGTTAGGCCGACGTAACTTCAGGACAAATATCTAGTTTGGCTACCCATCGCTTAAACATATCTTTTGTCAAGATCTGATGTTGCATAGATTTGTCCCGAGAACATCCCCTTTGTAATCTTCATTAGTTGTTCAACTCTTATGTCCAATGCATCTGAGCCTCAAACGACCTCTTAATCTGAGTCAACAATGATTGCCTTAGCCTTGACCCCTTGCCCTAATCCAACCTATCTTTGAACCACCTGGGTTTCACCCTAAGATGTTATAACCCCGTGCATGCTTTTGATTGTTGACCTTTAAAACCTTGCCCCCATAGATCTCTTAGTAACAACGATCGTTAGGATATTACGTTATTAGGCCTTAGCGCTTTCACGGGAAACTGAGACGATGCACGAAAACCTCTTAACACCTCTTCAAGCGTGAAGAAGATTTCTTCTTGATGTCATGGCTTAGAATATCTGTCAACGTTCGCGTTTAACAAAGTTTTGAAGATCAAGACTCCCGTTTGTAAGAATGGTTAAGTAAGGGCTTATTCTACTAACTATATCTTTTTAATGGTCCTGACAAATAGAACTATGCCATCAGCAATCTAAAGTTAGAAATGACAGTTTCACACCAAAGGATTCGCGACACCACCATATAGCAAATTCAAACTTCCCTAAGACTAGTTCATAGTTAACCCACCTATTTCGATAAATCAGGAAGCACAAGATTCATACCGATAGTAAGGAAGTGAAAAATAAGAAATAACCTCGAACTCATGATAACCTTAGTACGCTAGCAAAAAATGTATGTCTATATACATCGATAATCACGTCGGTCTTCCCATATAAATGTTAGAGTCCGGGTTTTTGCCATCACTGTCAAAGAACGTAGAATCTTGATCACAACAATGAACGTTTGGAGCCTGATGAAGAATTAATCACCAAGTCATAATGGATCACGTGACTAGGTAATTACCACAACTATACCTTTTACCATGTTCGTTTTATCCTAGAATGACCAACCGCCTGAGAAAACGATCCAGTTATTAGAAGAGACATTTAAACCCAACATTCTAGCACATCAAGAACATACGGTAGAGGTTTAAGAGGAATGGAGCAACCTTTGGAAAGACTAGAGAGAAAATGGAAGCATATGATTACAAACTTTGTCATTAGGATTATCAAGATCACCTCAAAGACCGATAACTCTTTAGTTAAGCAATTCTAGGACTTGGGTGCTAAGGAGTTTGTGGAAATGGTGAGTCCCATTGACGCTGAAGATTGTTTGAGGGGTGGAGTGCGCATTTTAGATAGACCGAGTTATTCACATGGTAGGTTCTTAAAGTATCAGTTCGTATTCGTTTGGCGTTTAAACTGTGCAACTCTTATGGAGTGATATTCGATTTCTGTTGTGGTATTGATGTGAGTCGCAACAAAGTTGCTTTCGAAAATCTTTTGTGATGTGATCTATTAAATTAAGTTTGTTTAGATTGGTGAGTAGAAGTTGTAGGTATAGAGAAGGAATTTTCTTATGGGAGCATGTGAACTCTATGTATGAGAAATTGAAGGGTGATATAATTTTGTTATTTCTGGTGGAGTTGCGTAGCAACTCAATGTGAGTACGTGGGAGGAATAAGTG
>JAULJZ010149616.1:0-10288 GCA_032270985.1 Heliamphora pulchella | reverse complement strand
ATGTTTAAAAGTCACAAAAAGTGTTACATCTTTTGGAGTAATCTAAAAACTAACTGGGCTTTTTTCTCTTTCAACTTTTTCCAATTGTACTTTCTGAACATTTAACGTTGAAGACACAGAAAATTTTGAAATTACAAATATACCCTTCACTATCTCACAGCTCATAACTGTTGTCTTGATGTTCATAAATTGAAAATAAAAAAAAACGTTCATTTATCCAAATTATTGATCTAAAAAAAAGCCCCACCGTACACTTTTTGATCCCAAACAAGTAAATTTTTTTCTAAAATTTACTTTTTTACAACAAAAAAATAAATAAATAAGTCAAAAAAATTACAAAAAAGTTAAGGCAAACACAAGCTATATATTTACTTCAAACTTCAACTTGTACTAATTTTTTTAATTTCTTATAAAAAATAAAGAAAGGAATAAAACAAGACAATTGGATAAATATATCGGACTGATGATTATGGAGAACATAGTATAGCAATCTTTTCCAAATTTCACTTGTACGCAATTCACGAGTCTCCGTTAAACGCGAACACAATGCCAATATTTTTTTAGTACAAAAATACCCTTATAGCACTTTGCGACGACTATCAGTTGCTCCAATCAATGTTTTGTGCAAAATGACGTGTTTGGAATGTGTAAAAAACTTAATTTTTAAGAGATTTTAGGTTTTTTTTTAAAAAAATAAATTGTTTGAGATAAACTATTTAGGGTTTTTTTTTTTACTTTTTGTTGAAAATTTTAAAATATTCTTATTTTTTCCTTGTAAATAATAATATTTGAAATGTTGACATGATTTTTGTTTTTAAGAGTTGAGGTGACATTTTAAACCGAGGGTATAATTGTTATTTTATCAAAAAAAAATTTAAGCATTTAGAATATGTGTATGCTTAGGAAAAAATAAAAGTTGGCTGGTTTTTTAAAAACGCCAAACATTAAATCTTAAAAGATGATATTTTTACAAAAAAATTAAAAATAACTTTTTTGATATGCCAAACAAATATGACGTGTCAAATCGTATAATTTTTCTACACCAATAATGTTATATATCTATAAAAATTACTTATAAAATTAACTATAATTTAAAATAAATAATTTAAATTCAATTAAAATATGACTCATATTTCGACAATTTATTGGTCGTGCTAACCACCCCAATGGGTGGTAGTAAATAGGCTATCAGCAATAATCGATAGACTAATGGGGACAAAAAAAAATTAATATTAATATATTTTTAGAGTTGAAGCCAACTGCTTTAATAAATATATATACACTCTATACAGATATTTAAATATTTTATAACTATTATCTATTATTCAATGATAATGATAGAATTTTTCTATTGTAATTAATGGATAGTTTTATGTGTAACATTTATGGATAAGTAACTTTTATGGATAAATTAATTCATTTTTCAAGTTCAATTAAGAAATGCATATTAAAATTACAAACAAGTTTTTTTAAGAAAAATAAGAAACATTCATCTTTAAACAAAATGTGACAAAAAAGAATTTAATTCAACATTTTACTCTATTATCTAATAAAGTACAATTGCCGCCTTTTCAGATTTCAAAAAATCGTTTGAGATTGATTCCGAACTCAGTTTTATAACAATTTGATTTTTTAATGTACCAAGCTATCAAGTTTGAAAAATATGGCTATGTTTGGGTTAAGTTTTATTAATTTTACTTATTTTTTGACTTTTTTGAATATTTTCATTTTTTGTCTAATCTTTTTTTTTTTTTTTACTTTTTCGATCCATCTCGATGAGATGAATCAAAAAAATAAAAATTTCTAATCAAAAGATAAAAAAAAAATACTAAAAAGAAAAATAAACAACATGAAACTTGTTCCCAATTTTGGCTTATACTAAATGACTTGACATCATCTCCTTATGTACTAATCTATGGACACTTTTAGAGTTATATTTATTATAATTTCTAACTACTTTTTACCATTTACCACTTAATCTTCATAAATTAAATTAATCCTATAACTTATCCTAAAACAAATCCAATGTAATTAACTCTTTATATTTTTAAAAATTTTGTTACCGTTAAAGCCATTACACAGCTCGAGTGCGATCAAGAAGATCTGGTACTTGACATTGTTAAAAATAATAACTTATAAATTGTAATTTATAATAAAAATTATAAATATTTAATAAAAATTATAGCTTATAAGTGAAACAGGAAAAAAAAGTAAAAATTATAGGTACTTAAAAAAATTTACAACTTATAATTAAAATTAATAATAAAAAACTAAAATCTATTAGCAATAGGCGAGTAGCTTTTCTAAATACCCCTCTTATCCCTTTACAAAAATTTTAATTAATAATTTTTTATTATTATTTAAATTTTTATTTGTTAAATTTTGTTTTCATTCAAGCTGTTAGACTCTGAACCGGTTTAGAATCCGGTTCACGGGTTACTGTTGTAGCCTAAGTAGCGACTCCCATCCTGCTAGTAGTCCCTTTCGGCTATTACTCACTTGCTTTAAAATAAAATTATATACAAATATATATATATAAGTTAAATATATTTTCTATTTATTGTTTTTTTATATAAAAATAAATAAAATATATTTTTATTTACTATAAACAATAATAAAATATTGTTACCGTTACCAAACAGGTCCTACAAGATTAAAAAAACAATGAAAAGCTTTTTCAAAACAACAAAATTATTTGAATTGCCCACAATTATTTCATTATCATTTAGAATGTAGAATCCTCACAGACAAACAAATCTCATCAGCACGTCGAAGCGACCACCCAAAAAACGAAAGTTAACGTGCCTTTCACAAACCATGAATAAGATATCTTAAGGAAACCTCAATACTCTAAGATGATAGGAAGGACATGATCATCAATTGCGCCCATAACCAAAACACCAACACACCCAAAGCATTCTTTCTCATTTTGTTTTTCATAGCTTAAAAGAAGAAGAACGCTACGGCAGAGGCAACTCCGACAACGGATGTGACTTTCAAAGTAGTGGCGCCGCTCTCTGGGGGTGTCAGAGCTGGAGAATCAGCTGAAGTGGCCGGTGCAGTGTTTTCGCTGTCGGGGGAGGGGGGAGATGAGACCGCGGCCTCTGGGGCATCGGAGTCAGGAGTGGAGGCGGATGGAGTTGGGGTGTTAGGCGATGATGCCAGGGATTGCTCGGGGGAGGCGTTGCTGGCCATGGGGGTTGCAGCTGCTGAGGGGGTGGCGGCGGATGATGAAGGTGAAGTCTTGGGGGATGCGGACGGGCTGGCGCTGGGTGATTGTGCGGAGCCGCCAACAACAGCAACAAAGATAAGGGCAAGGACAACCAATTGACGAGCCATGATTAATGAAGACGATTGAGAGCTGAGTGATTCTTCAGAGAATGCAGTGGTTTCTCTAAATGCTTAGAGAAACACTGCAAGACCAAAGAACCAGGAAAATGGTGGAGGTAGAAGGGAGTAACTATAAACGGGTTGGAGAGAGAGGCACAGGTCGCGGAGATGGCGGGAACGTATGGAGGGCATGAGAGAGAGAAAAAGAGAAATCAGTTTTTTTCTGCTTAGTTTCTAATTTGAGCAGTTGGGTTTGTGGTGGTTCGGATAGAAAGGAGGGAGCCATGAAGGGCTTTATTTGACCGAGTCTGGGGGTGCATGGTTGGCCTGGGATGTTTGTCACAATTATACAAATCCCTTCAACAGAGGTCATTGGAACAGAAGGGCTGAAAATCAGGGTTTTAAATATCGACTATTGCATACCGTATCATTCGATACGTATCAAAATTTTGAACCTTCGATGCCGATATTTAATAATATAGCAGCGGCTGATAATGTCCAATATTGACTGATACCTAGCCATATCACCGCTACCGATACGATTTAAAACCTTACTGTTAACACTACCTCATCGTTATTCCGATCACTCGGTTCACTACTTCAAATAAAGTGGGACTAAAGCCCCCACCCATTTGGAATCCATATCCTTGAAAAAAAATATTTGAAAATGTATAAAGATGAGACTTCAACTCTCACTTAATCTAAGGTGGCAGACCACAAGTGAATGATATCAAAAGTAGTGTGGTGATCAGGAAAACTGGAATTTACTCAGTCTGCAGAAACATCAAGGCACAAAAAAATCAATCAAAAACCCCAAAAAAAAAAGAAAAATCAACACCAAATATCTCAAAAAATTGACCCTGCAGCAACATTTGATTTCCTAAATCAAGAACCAATTACTTATATCCTCGTCTGCAATATGATTGCAGCAATTTCCCAATCAACTTATAGCTATACCAGACTTACAATACTCATAATATTCCCAGAATTATGCAATGTTTTGTACCTGCCAAAGATACCCAGAATGGATCTGTGCCCAGTCAATGAACTCTCTTTATTGGTAAATAGAATAATTGAGATCTACAACACTGTTTTTTTGGTGACACACATGCATGCGGTGAATCTTGCAGTGTTTAATGCACTGTAATGTTGCTGTGATAGGTCTTATTCATTAAACAGCATAAGTAAATTATCTTTCCAAAAAGGAAACCATCAATTTTTATCACTTAATGGAACAATCTTTTGGTAGAAGGGAATTTGCTTCCTGGAAAAATAGGGCTTCAGTGTGAAACCATGATATAAAAATTGAGAAATCAAATGAGAGAGCTTTTGGAGAAGAAAAACATGGTAAATCCTTTAGGGTAGGCTCTGCTATTTACAAACAACTCAACTCCTAGGAACAGAGATGGAAGCAAGAGCTTAAAGGGAAAGATTAACATGGAACTCATCCTTTCCAAAAGTTGACAACACTGTAGATCAATTGTTTATGCTATAATCTAAAGGATTGTCTAGAGTGAACACATACACGGACATGCGACACGAACATGCTGACACGTTAATTTTTAAAAAATTCAAGACACGACACATTTGGAACACGTTAGAAATTTATACCGTCATATATTTATTTTATATAAATGTATGGATAATTTATTCGGAAATAATAAAAAATACTCAACATATTAATAATTAAATTAAAAAGGCATATTTTATTTTATAATTTTTTAAAAATACGTACCAATATTACTATGAAAAGATTCATCATATAGCATCTTCGTAGGATTCAAGAAGTGCCTGCAAAATGCCAAAGAAATGTCTAAAAATATAAATTTAGTTTTTTAATTATCGTTTAAGAACTACCCAATGCACTTTTACTTGCGTCTAATAAGTGTCAACGTTTGACATGACATACCTTCTCCGTAAAAGTGTTAGTGCTTTTTAGCTGACTGGGGGACAAACACTAAGGAAGAAAAAATATAATAATTTTTGCGCTAAAAGTTTCAATTATTTTTATTTTAGAATTTCCTTTATTCTGGTTTCATAGGGTTTTTAAGGCCATAAGTCACTAAATTTTCCCCAAGATTCAATACTATATCTATGGACTTCACCGTACATAGGATTTGTTTGATGCAGCTCAACAATAGTCGCAATCTCAAAAGCTGTGTGAACTTCCAATCATGGGTCAAAAACAACTTTATGAAACAAAACAAAAAAAGGGTTTTGAAAAGCTTTATTTTGGTGATTTTGACTTTTGGTTTTAAATAATCAAGTTTTACCAAAAATTTTACTACAACAAACACCCACTTAAAAATATCACAAAGTCCTAAATTAAATTGTGGAAAGATTATGGTCAACTATTTAAGGAGAACCCTCTAAGAAGATGGTAGACACTGCGATTAGAGCAGCGGCATGCTTAGGTGAGAAATAGAGGATGGCAAAGGAGAATGCTCTTGCCGTATGTATGATGGAGAATGGAAATGGAGAGGGGAGGGATTTAAGTATGAATCACACATTTTATTCAAAACCTTTCTCTCTCTAAAAGAGTGACAGGTTGAGGCACAATAGTCTGCTCAAGGGAGGGGTTATCGAGGCGCCCTGATGAAGTCCCAACAATAGTTTCTAAGCCATATATCTCCTACTGATCCTGAACTAGCCTACATTGCCATGGCAATGACAGAAAGTCTTTGTCGGTAATCACGTTGGAAAGGCCTCTCGGTAAAGTTTCCCAGCCAAATGAGATTGACCAATTCACCTTAATCTTGAAGTGGGCAAGCTTTGGAGAAGGCCATGCTCGGTTGGAAAGCTACTCAACCGAGCTTGACGAGGGCTGAACGACCTCACCATGAGATGGGAGATTTGACCAGTACAGCAGGTGGCGAAGGATCCTCAGCCGAGCCAACAGGGCGCCAAAAATGACCCGAGAATTCTCTTTTGTACCCAAGAGCAAGTTAAAGATACAATGTGTCCTGTTTTATGACTTAACCCTGAAAGGGAGTATCATCAATGGAGTTTACTAGGCCCTCCAAAGCTCATGAAATTTCATGAGATTAAGTTTTTAAAAATGTAGATAAAGAAGCTAGAGAGGTGGGTTTTTGCACTACGCAACATTGGGAAAGAAGGTAAAAACCATGAATAAATTCGAAACCTCACAAAATAAAGCATATATATATCTATATGACAAATAAGACCAAGAGAAGCAAAAGAAACCCTGAGCACATCGTCTAAAGGCTGTAAGCATGTTTTGTTTGCAAAATATGTGTACTTCAGTCTTTGGTGATAGGAATTCCAACCAAAACCCTTACTGCAAGGCCAACTAAAGATTAAGAATAAAACTAGTATACACTAACTAGGGTGTCACATTGGTTCGTCTTCCGGAATCTTCAATAAACATCATCTACAAATATAAGCAATTAAGCATTACAACCCTATCTCCAGCATGCCAGGAAATTGATTCTAAGTCAAAGGACAAAACCACATATGTCAGGACTTGATGAATAATTGTAAACTGAAATATGCTCCCAAATCCCAAATATTCCTCCAAATATCGATTCTAAATAGGCAGACTAAAATATTTGCATAATGAAGGCTAAATTCATTCCTTCTTGTTTCACAAAACTTTTCTAAGAGAACGATCTAACTATGCCCTCTAATCTTGATCCGAATGTCATGTACCCAAACAAGTTATGGAATATCACCTCTGAATTAATAAAGAATCAAAATTAACTCCAATGAAAGCAAAAACAAATTTAACACATGCAGAAAGAACAACTGAATATAACATTGCTAAAGAAAGGAATCAACAAATCAATTGTTTGGATAAATTAGCAAACAAGAACGAACACTCACCAAGGTATATTAACTCAACAGGATAAATTATAACCGGACGATATGTACTATCAAATTTGAACCCATTGCACGGTCAACACAACACAACTATAAAATGTCAAATCATTTCATTCAAAAGATTTCAAAAAAGTGAGAGAAGTTTGCTTCTTTTCCACTTCCCATAAAGCCCAACACAACTATAACATGTCAAATCATTTCATTCAGAAAAGGTTATGAGATACAAAAAAATTGATCATGGGTAGGTGAGGCGAGGTCCAACTGAAAGGAGGGCATCGGTGGCAACTATAAAAAATTCAGGGCGCTAAATCAAATATCATTGAAATCCAAATTAAAAGGAAATCCATGAACTAATATATAGTATAATCCAGCTGGGTTGCTGCCACTGAAATCCTAAGCCAATTTTCTTGTGCGTGGAAACCTTAGCAACTGCCTCCAATAAGGGGGAACATAATTATCAGAATCATACGATTACAATTCATAATCTTACTAATTTTTTGACTTTTAAAAAAAGTAATTTATTTTCTAAAATTATGTATCCTTAAAAATAATACGACATAAAAATGCATTTTTTTTTCTTATGAGAGCAACTCCAACCTATTCACTAAAACTCCATTTTAGAGCAAGAACTCACTCCAACCCACTCTCTAAAGCCTTCTCTATTTTAGAGAACGGTGATTTTGTTCTCTATATTTAGAGAATTAAAAGAATTATTGAGGATGATCTCTATTTTACTATTTACTTCTTAAAATTCTAATATTATCCTCATAAATCTTTTATTTCAAATTTAAATACCAATCATATTTTTTATATTTTTGTTGTATTTTAATAATATACATATAATTTTTAATATATACAATTCAAATTTGTGAAGTTAGTATCGTTAGAAAGATATCAACAATACCTTTAAAATGAAACTAATATTAAATATGTTTAAAAAAAATTATATCGAGGATGATCTCTATTTTACTATTTACTTTTTAAAATTCTAATATTATCCTTATAAATCTTCTATTTCAAATTTAAATACCAATCATATCTTTTATATTTTTGTTGTATTTTAATAATATATATATAACTTTTAATATATACAATTCATATTTATTAGGTTAGTATCGTTAGAAAGATATCGACAATACCTTTAAAATGAAACTATTATTAAATATGTTTAACAAAAAAATAATTTTTTTAATTTCTATTTCTTTATGTTGTTGGAGATGACCAAAATGCTATTTGCACATGATCTAAAACTAGAAGAGAATAAAGGATTTCAATATGATCATGTAAAGCGTATTCCGTGTGAGGTTTAAGTTAATTTTAAGTTAATTTGGGAGGGAGTTTTTAGAGATAAAAATAGAGGTGTATGATTGAAATTAGAATGCATAGTAGCATTCTTTAGATTCACTTTTTGATAAAAATAGAGACAAATGAATATGACTAGTGATTTTGTTTTCTATGGACTTAACCATACATAGGACTTGTTTGTTGAAGCTTAACAATAGCCACAATCTAAAAAGCCGTGTCAACTTAGTTGGCACAACTTACGCTTTCCAAACATGGGTCAAAAATAAATTTACGAGGCCAAAGAAAATGTTTTTTGCAAACATCTATTTTGATGATTTTGGCATTTGCTTTTAAATAATCAACTTTTACCAAATATTCAACTACAACAAACACCAACTTCAAAATATCATGGAGCCCTAAATAAAACTGCCGAAGGATTAAGGTCAGCTAGCTAAAGAGAACCCTCTACGAATATAGTAGACACTGCGATGAAGGCTGAGGCAGGCTTAGATGAGAGAAAGAGGATGGCAAAGGAGAGTGCTCTTGTCGGAGGTACGATGGAGAATGGAAATAAAATAGAGAGGATTTTAAGTATACATCTTTTCTCTTATTCAAAACTCTCTCTCTCTCTCTCTCTCTCTCTCTCTCTCACACACACACACACACACACTAAATACTGACACGTTGAGGCATAGTAATCCTTACTAAATACTGACAGATTGAGCCATAATAATCCTCCCCTCCCTAGATGGAGGCACCCTGATGAAGTCCCTACAATAGTCTCCAAGCCATATATTTTCTGCTGGTCCTGAACTAGCCTAGCTTTCCATGGCAATGAGAGAAAATCTTTGTGGGTAATCAAGTTGAAAACTTGGAATGGCCGCTCAGTAGAAGTTGCCTTCCCAAATGAGATTGACCAAATACTATGGAGAGAATCTGGCTAGGCTAAAGAGAAAATTCACCTTAACCTTGAATTGGACAAACTCTAGAGAATGGCAGGCTTGGTTGGAGTGTCACTCAACTGAGTTGGAGGAGGGTTGAATGACCTCACCACGAAAGGAGATAATTAATCACTCTGGCGGGCGACAGCAGATCCTCAATGGAGCCGAGCCAACAGGGTGCCATGAATGACCTACAAAGTTCTGTTTTTAACTCAAGAACAAGTTCAAGATACAATGTGTCTTGTACTATGACTTAAACGAGAGTGTCATTAATGGTTCACGTAACACTTTACAAGGTGATGCAGACAATATATGGCATTATATTCTTAGATTTTATTCATTTCCCTTATAATAGACAAATATTATACTATATTAATTTACATATTATATTATAATATTTAGATATTATATTATTTAGATATTATTTTCTTTCCAGTTAATTAGAATATTATATAATTTTGTTTCATTTACTTAAGAATTCAAGTTTCTATTTTTAATTAAGATTTAGGCTTATAAATAAGAAGGCCTTTCAATGTATTGAACAGACTTTGGTTAATAAAAATTGATACCGAATGATTATGACGCTATTTTTTTTTCTTTTGGTTACCAGTCCTTTAATCGCCGGTCGTCCATCATCACAAAGATGCCACACTTTACAAGGATGTCGGGTGGCACAATACCGATTGGGTGCCTATACGAAGATAACTTAGAAGTGCCACCTTGGTGGCGCTTAGAGACTATACCCATCTAAGGATTTCCATTGGTTCTGGAGAAACGTATATTTAAATGATTTATAATATCCAATGATCTTATATAAGTGTCTATGCAGTTTCTTGGGTTGACATTAGAGCAACACTATACTTATCATATATATATATATATAGAATGAATAA
>JAULJZ010149615.1:0-10288 GCA_032270985.1 Heliamphora pulchella | reverse complement strand
AGTCTTACTCTACTTATTATTATTTAAATAATAATAATAGTCTAAAGTTCGATTAGCTAATGTATATGAAGTGTTTTTTTTTTATAGGATATATGAAGCGTTTGGATAAATATATAGTAATTTAAATTTTAAATTTTATTTTTTTGTAATTTATTTTATAATTTTTATTTTTACATAAATTATTATTTTGCATAAGCTATTTTATTAATCCAGAATTTGCTCCTCATGCTCTGTTTGTCATTTTTATTGAATTATTACTTACAAAAAAATATATCATGTACATTAAAGAATTTTTGTTCTAAAGTCATATAATAGAATGGAGAATAATCCTCAAGATTAGATAGATAACGTACTAAGACCATCAACGGCAAATAAAATAATTAAAGTCTTTTTGCAGAGATGTGTAATATTACGACGAGATAAGCTTCTTATCGACTTACATATTAATATTGCTTATTTTCATATTAAATTAAATTTCATACCAAGTTAACATGTGTACTTTATTTTTGCAGGATTATGGCAAAACTCGCAACGAAACAATTTTATTAGCTAATGAGAGGAGCTGGTGAATTGTAATTTCAATTTCAAATTGACAATAGTGTTTCTTTTACCAATTTAATTATTTTTGTGTGTAATTTCTTTTTTTTTAAATCGTACATGTTATTATATTTTGGAAGATAATATTTTTTAATGTTTAAATAATTCGAATAGGACACGCATCGCGTGTGCCCTCACCGCTAATTAAACTATATATGAATAATTCTAATTCACATTTCATCCCATACAATTAATAAATCAAAGAGTTATATAAATTGCAATAAGACACATAAAAGAGAGGAAAAAAACCTTCATGTAGAGTTGCAATGTCTCGAATTTTGAATAACATTCAAAGCGAAAAAAAATTATTTTTGTGAAAAAGACAGAAATAAACTATCCAATACAAACTAAAAGTACAGTCATGTACCAGTATTGCATCTCGACAATAAGAAAAGCATAAAAGCAAAAATAGTTCTCATTACAATGATTCCGAAAAGGAAAACAAAATGCCCCTAAAGAAAACTACAATTTGATTCAAGTGAGCCAAAGTTTCACAAAATGCTCAACGTTGTTGGTGGCGGCCTCGTTTGGCTTATCGAAACCTGGCATGAAATGCTATTAATTGCGACGCCCAGTAAAAATTAAAAAATATGTAAGTATTTAACAAACAAGATGCTAAATAATTTACTGAGCACCAAAATAGGATATGCATGATAAGATTCATGATGATGGTTCTTTTAATGTTACAAAGTTTGATTATAAAGTGTAAAACTAAGTTCAACTGGCCGTAAGAACCGTCCTAATTGTGATAAATGAACACGGATCACGTCTACCGATCGAAAGGTATTCCTCCAGCCACAATGATGCCCCCATAGTGGATTTAGTTATCCAACAGTGACATTCAAAGGGCAAGAGCGTGGATTTCATGACTTCAGGCTTTCGAATATCAAGTCAAGGTCTAGTGTGTGATCTATACGTTCCACCATCACCACATGGTACCGTGATGTTTCTGTTCGCTATATTTTCGTTCGTTCATGTTCCCGGACACCACATTCTCATTCGCACAGTTAATTGAGGTACACGGCTCAAGACGTGACGCGACTCAAGATATAGCACAATTCAAGACATCTATGGATCTATCCCATTGTTCCAAACACCATTCACTATTAAATCTCCAATTAATAAGAGATGATCCCCGTAACCTATCTCCATGAATTTAAGCATGCAACATCATGGTTATGAAGAGTAATTCTAACGTATTATGGGAAAATGCATCTCGACTAAAAGAAGTAATATTAATATGGGAAATAATTCCCTTTATCATGCTTAAAATTAAATTGATAAAACATTTAGGATAGCATATAAAAGAAAGTCCTATGAATAATGGATCATGTCGGTAGTTTTTGCTAGCCCAAACACAAGAATTTTAGAGAAACCCTTTGGGAGGAGTAGGAAGAGAAAGCCCAAACCTCCCAAAAACCCTAGTTGGCACTGAGCGATTTCAATGAGATATGTGACAGCCATGAAAGAAGAAGCTTCTCCCTGCATTCCAATTCAGCTAGAAGTCGCAGGTTCATGAACATAATTAATAGCTACAATCTTTTCGATGCAAGCAATATTAGTCCTAACTTGACTTGGTCTAATGATCGTAGTCATTTGGCTAACATTCAAGAAAGGTTGGATAGAGCTCTATGCAATCAAGAATGGACAACCCTCTTTCCAGAAGGTATTGTCAAAACTCTTCCCATAATGTATTTCGATCATTCTCCTATTGTGGTCAAGACCTAAGGTATGCAAACTCACTCTCCATTTCTAAAACCCTTATGATTTGAAGTTGCTTGGATTTTTGACCTTCAAGAATGTGGTGGCAAATGCTTGTTCTAATAAAACTGATTTATTGGACTACTTGAGCTCTGTTGCTTGTGCTACCACAGTTTGGAACAAAAATGTCTTTGGTAATATTTTTAGAAGGAAAATGTGGATTTTGAGAAAGATCGAAGGAATCTAAAAAGCCATTGAAAATTATTTTTTGCACAACCTCTTCCTTTTACACAAGGAGCTACCAAAACAATTAAATATGATCATTCTTCAAGAAGAAGTTTTCTAGTACCAAAAATCCCGTGTGAGTTGGATAAATCAAGGGAAGAGAAACACGGGAAATTTTCACCTTTCGACACTTATAGGAAAAGGAAAACTAAAATTGACATGTTAAAAAATGAATAAAACTAGTGGGAGGAAAACCCTAATGAGTTGAAAAACATTGCGTGGAACTATTTCAATGACCTCTTCAAAGTCTTCCACTGACCACATTTCTATTTCTAATGAGAAAAATGTGTTATTAAACAAACCTATTACCAATGTGGAGATTAGAGAGGCCATTAAAAGTATTCACCCGTATAAAGCTCCTAGTCCTTATGGTTTTTAGATCATCTTCTATCATAAGTGTTGGGACATCATCGGTGATAATTTATATGAAACTATTAGGACTTGTTTTAGAGACAGAGATTCTTGGAAGCATGAATAGAACATTCATAACCTTAATCCCAAAATCTAAAAAATCAAAGAACATGAGAATGTTTAGACATATCAGTCTTTGTAATGTGACCTACAAAACTATTACCAAAATTCTTCTCAGTAGGTTGAGTCCCCTTTTGAATAAATTGTGAGCCTCCAGCAAAATAGCTTTGTCCCATCTAGAACTACAAGTGATAGCATCATCCTAACCTAAGAGATCATCCACTCTCTTCCCCAACAAAAGGGTAAAAAATGAGCTATGGGCCTTAAGATTAACCTCGAAAAAGCCTATGACAAAATTTCGTGAAATTTCCTAAAAGAGACCTTAGTTTATTATAATTTCAATGAAGACTGGATCTAAATGATTATGAGTTGTGTTACTACTATTACTTCAACTATTATCTGAAATGGAGAAACTCTAAAAGACTTTACCCCTGAAAGTGGCCATAGGCAAGAAGACCATATGTCGCCTTACCTTTTTGTCCTATGCATTAATGGGCTCTCTCACATGATTTCCAATAAAAGTGAAGATGGGCCTTTGAAAAGGCATCAAAGTGTCTAGTAATCCCCCTTCCCTCTCCCACCTTTTCTTTATTGACGATCTCATGCTATTTGCCCAAATTGACAATGTCAACAATGATGCTATAAAGCAAATCATCTCTAATTTTTGTGATATGTCTAGCCAAACTATAAATTTCAAAAAATCAAAGCTTTTTGTTTCCCTCAATCTTCTTAGGAGAGAGACGGTAGCTCTTAGCTACAATCTTAGTATCCCTTTAACCTTTGACCTTAGTATGTATCTGGGCTGCCTATTTTGCATAAAAAAATCAGTAAAAATCATTTCACTTTTATCCTGAGAAAGTTACAAAGAAGAATTACCGATTAGAAGTCTAACACTTTTGTCTCTTATAGAGAGAGCTACCCTCATTAGCTCGGTTACCTCTGTTATCCCTAAGTATATTATGCCGACCACTGACCTTCCTATGAGTATGTACCAAAAGATTGACAACCTCAATAGAAATTTTCCTTGGGAAGACAGGACAAATTGTTGGGGCAAATTGCCATTATTCACAGATAATGTATATGATTTTAGTAAAAATATAACTGGACGGGTAATCGCTAAAACAGGCTCCAAATTAAAACTTTTGACATCGAACAATCAAAATAAAATTCGATAATACTCTCAAAGTTAGTTTTAGAATTATACCGTTCGAAATCTGATTGGATGATTTCAGTTGCTGCAACAATTTTCAGTCAACGATCCGCCGCGATTTTTGACTTCTAGTCAAATCTTCGACAAAAACCTTCTACTGTATTCCTGAAAGCTAAATACGAACAAAGTATGGGCATTGATTTATTATGTTCTTCAAAACCATCTTGATTAAGTTTAGGATTTCTAAATAACGTAAAAATCCTAACCACCTAATCACTAACTGAATAATATGAATTATGACGCCAAATTTTATAACAACTTATAAATAGGCTATAGTAGGGATCTGTAGAGTAAATAAGACATAGGCTTTCAATGTAATTATGAAATCGTACCTCAATTCCAAAGTAATTTCATAAAAATATAAATTATAATTCATTCCACTAAAGAATTATAATTGCACTCTCAGTCTTATTCTCAAAACTGTATTATTCGAGCTCTAATTATTAAATACTTATTTATTCTCCACACGTTAAAATTTTCGATACCTGCCGATTAAATTAAATTATTGACAATTATATTTAATCGGTTTCTTAAATAAATTCTTTAAGACATTCTGTTTAACTTATTTAACTACCGGATAATTAAATCCACCTGTAGGGTTTGACTCAGTCAAAACTTATAAGTTTTCTTAAGAGGGTATCGTCAATTCCGATCATTCGGGATGTAGATTCTGTCAATAATTAATATTTACCATATAATTAATATCGTTATCCAACTCACCAGAAATATATACCCGTAAAAGATCGCACCTTTTAATGAATCAAAATAGCGAATATTAAATATACGTAAATAATTAATTATTTCGGGATTAAGAGTATAAGCACTCATAATAACTATGTGGTGTAAATTAATTTATAAAGTCAGTATAAAATTAATTACCCCAACTTGATCCTGTTTAATACACACAAAGTGTACTAGCACATGAGTCGGAACAATTATCGAGACAATTACTATTTCTCGTAATCAAGACAGATCTACTAAAATATCATGCTACAATCATGACGATGGTGTGTCCAAATCCATCTAAACTGTTAACCAAAACTTATATTCTACAAAAACCAATAATCTAGTCTTCTGTGTGTAAACCGAACTTTACACACTTGATTAAATACTATGTAGAATAAAAGACACTCATGCAAATCATTAAATAAATAATGAAACGCATACATTACTCATTAAGATTCTTATAAAATGAAAAATTAATTTTATTAAAAAATAAAATTCAATACTAAAATTAAAATCATGATTTTTAGTATACAATCCTAATGCGAATAAGAATGGCTTGTACCTCATAAACTGGGATCAGGTTTGTAGACCTAAAGATCAAAGGGGTCATGGGCTAAGAAAAGCTAGGTATCACAATTTAACTCTCCTTTTGTAAACTTGGGTGGAACCTAATCTCAGATATGGACAACCTTTGGACCAAAATTCTCTCCTCAAAATACCTTCCAAGCCCTTCTCTCTCCTCTTGGAAGAGTGGAAAGAGAACTTCCCAAATCTGGAGAAGCATCATTTCAACAAGAGATTTTTCGAAAAAATGAGTTAAATGGAATATTGGCGATGGTAAATCTGTTTCCCTCTGAAATGATTGGTGGTGCGGCAGCTCAACCTTGATTGATGCTAACCCTAGGGCCTCTATTGATTCTAATTTGAAGGTTACATACACTTTGGATTCCCAAGGCATATTGGGTATCTCCCCCATTGACCATATGCTTACCACCTCCTGTAAGAGGGACATCTTAAATACCAAGACTCCCAAGTTCATCACATATCCAGCCACTCCCGATTGGGTCGACTCCTCAACAGGATCCTTCTCCACTTTGGTTGCCTATAAACAGTGGCCCAAACTGAAAGTCTCTCTTTTGCCAAGTTGGAATTGGTTTTGGAAATTAAAATTCCTTCAAAAGCTTAAAGGTTTTATTTGGCTTGTGTTACATGATAGGCTCCCAACCATGGCACTGCTGGCCGTGAAAGGCATTACTGATGTGGATACATATCGTAGATGCCGTAGCCATTTGAAAGACATGGACCACCTCTTCCGAGGATGCCCCAAAACAAGTGATATTTAACAGTGTCTTAAACCTCCTCAGTGTCTTAGGGGAGACTTCCATAAACTGGTTAATGTCTAGACCAAAAATGACTTGAAAAACAATGGAAAAGAACCTTCGGGTCTAAAATTGAACCAATTTTTTGTTGTTATCCTCTGGCAAATTTGAAATGACAGAAATAGGAAAAAATTTGATAATTTGGATGTGGTTATTGCTAATAGTTTATGGGCTATTAAATCTTACTCCTATGAGATTCTTGAGGCTTTTCGATCCCCCTAGTCACTTACCAGAATGCCCCTATTCTTACTCAATGGTTGCGTCCTCTTGTAGACTCTTTAAAGCAAAATATAGATGGATGTAAAAGAGAAAGCATTGGAATTGCTGGTTTCAAAGGCCTTTTCAGGGATAAAGCTAAACGATGGGTACAGGGCTACTTCAAAAAAATGGAAGCTAATTCAAGCATTGAAGATGAGCTATGGGTGATCTATAGAGGTATTACTATCATGCACGAGAAATGAACGGAAAATGTTGAGATTGAATCTGACTCACTTCATGCCGTGACTCTGCTTAGGAGGGAGCTCCACTAAAATTTTCCAACCGGGCCTTAGTTGAAGATGCCAAATTTCTCTTGAGAAGAACTTCCCCAACCATCAATCACATTTTCAAATAAGCTAACCAATGTGCCGATGCCGACCATCTAGCAAACCTTGGAGCAAAGCAGGATGAAGCTCCGGTGCTATGTACTCCCCACCCCAAACTCTTTGGCACTTCATGTGGGATGAGGCAGTTGGAACAATGTTCTTTAGAGATTAGTTTTGTTGCTTTGTTGTTTTATTTCCGTTGTACCAAAACAAAAACACGCACTAAAAACACAAAAAGAGATGAACAGATGAACATCTAGCTCCAAAACAAAATTATACAGCTTAACTTGGACAACAATTCCACACGGCTAAACTATGCGAAGAGAAATGAAACCGGAATGATTTCTTTTTTCATTTTAGCAGAAAACCAACCAACAATTCTCTGTTCACTTGCTAATTAATGCAAGATGGAGTGCTCACAATCAATTTGTAAATTCCTTCTAAAAACAACATCAAATAGAAATATTATTCCATTAATGCGTAAAATAAGCCCATCACTTCCAACACCGGTGTTTTGCATAATATGTCGAAGACGAGGATCCACAGCAGCATTCTTGAACTCAGCAAAATTATCAATACCTGTTTTTGTAAGGTGTTCCATACACTATCAGGTAAGGCACAGTCCGGACAACAGTGTCAATCGGAATTGCAAAGTTAACACCAGAGGACACTCCTGTTCCTGAATTAAATGAAAACAAAAGAGCATTTACAATTCTGAACTAAGTTTTCTGCATTTCCTTATCCATTTCTACAATATATATATATATATATATATACATATGAATCTGCCAAGCAATTAGGGGCTCTTGAGTTTTGAACAATCACTTTCCATTTTAGTTGGCTTTTTCAGAAGACTATTATCTCTTTTCTTTTGTTTTCTTTTCTTCATTTCTTTTCTGAACAGTAATAGTTTTAAGGAAATCAGGATGTTTACAGTATAATTTGAAGGCAGTTGAAAAGGTGACAATCATGAGATTTTGTCTAGAAATAAATTAAAAAAATTCAGTGGCTGTGCTTATAATCTTTCTAGAGGCAGATAAATAGGAAACAACTTTTCTAAGAATTTCTGTCAAGGAACAGTTTTCTTGACGCGAAAGAGGACCTATTTCCATGAAGAATAATTCTAAGAATGCAGAATTTAGAGGAGTAGGCTATATGTGCACAGCATAGCAAATAAATTGGAAAATGTTAGAGCTAAACAAATTGAACTCTTTCATCAATAGAATACAAATCTCCATATTCTTGGTCAATGAACATTCACACTAGTGCATAAAGGTCATCTTTCCAGAATTATTAACTACATTAGCAGGCCAAGGCAGACAAACTATGAGAAAAAAATTAATACATAACAAGGCTATTATTTTCCCAATATTGCTGCAAAACTACTATTAATGAAAACAAAGAAAAAGATAACATTTTATCACCTTTGCGAGTAAAAGTTGATGTATTAACTCCAATAACGTGACCATATGAATCAATTAAGGGCCCACCTGAATTTCCTGTGCATGAAAACCAAACAAAATGACAGCATCCATATAATACTTCAAAAGAATGATATACAGTAGTAAACTGGGAACTCAAAGAATCAAGTACATTGGGAAAGATTAAAGTACAATTCCTAGAAAGACATAAAAATCACTACCACGGTTAGAGATTTGGTAATCTAATAGTTCTGAATTCACCTAACTACAACCAAGAGTGACCTTTGCCTGTTTTCCACTGAACAAATACTGTTGAGGCTATAGAAAAGAGACGACAAGTTGAATGATTATATGTTTTTTTCTTCATATAAACTCTACAGAAAGGCCAAAAAGGTTTCCTGTGATTTACCTGAATTGATAGCAGCATCTGTTTGTATAGCTCCTCGGATGGCTAGCCCATTTGGTGATGGAATCTCCCTGCCCAATCCACTAATGACCTGCAATTGCAAAATATTAGTAAACAACCATGCACCTGAGTATTAATTAATTAACTCTCATACTGAAGCAAGTGCTCTGCCCTTCATACAAGGAATAAATAGTCCAAATCTGGCGAAAAGCTAGAACTGAATCAGATATTGGGAAAAGAGGGAAAAAGGAAATGCATTCTCAATTTAGTAACCAAGCATTCCCAAACAATGATATCATACAAGAGTTGATTAACAAAAGAAACTACCTAGCCGCTGTTACCATAACGTTTCGTGTAAGTTGACCAATAGCAAAAGAAGAAGGGCCTTGGTTTATAAATGTATAAATGACTTATATCATGAGAGCTTACCCCTGTTGTCAACGTGTTTTCATATCCATATGGATTCCCAATGGCAAAGCAGCTCTGACCCACATGTAAATCATTAGATGTACCAAGAACGACTGGTTTTAGTTCATTCCCTTCAACATCAACCTGCAAAAATAAAACATTAGAGGTTTGCCTTTTCAAAAGTAGTTATGAACATTAGCAATCTCATCATTTCACAAAGAATCAAGCACGTAACTATTAACCAAAAACAAATTAATCTCCTTCAAAATAAAGAATTCTTTAACGTATCAAGCGATTGTGTGGCCAGAAGATGATAACAGAGATAATCAAAAGCAATAAAAACGAATTTTATTACTTTGATCGAAATAGGAACTGGTTACAAGATCCAGAAATTACGAACTATTCCTAGAAAGAAAAGAAAAAATAGGTTTTGTGCCGAGTTAATGTGTTTGACATTGAATACAATAAATATACTTATAGAATTTCTCCATAAAAAATTACTAGTAATTACCCACTACTCTAAACATGTCTTTGTGTTCTTCATGAAAATAACTTTTTCGAACTGTTGCTCTTCTCTTGAGGCGCTACTTGTCATTAGTTAAGCATACTTAATATGAGCATTTTAAATACATAATTATTTTTTATTAAATTTTTATAAAATATAGTATGCTATTAAATAAAAACTAATATTTTTGACAAAAAATTATAAAATATGGTGTAAACAAAATTACAAGTTTTTTTAAACACTCACAACTTCTGCTACAACTTATAACTATTTTTTTTTTATATTTCAACGACAAGTTATAATTTTTACCAAATATTCACAATTTCTGCTACAAGCTACAAGCTACAAGCTACAAGTTACAATATATAATATACTAGTAGTAATTTTGTCAGACACTACATTTTTTGGGCAATTCTACGAGTGTCATAAACTCCTTCCGAAGCAATCCAACAATGTACTTCCATTCAAGATACGTGATATTTGACATTACTAAAATTATGAATTTATAGATTATAATTTGTAGCAAAAATTATGAGTATTTGACAAAGATTGTAATTTGTACATGAAATAGAAGAAAAAGCAGTAGTTATAAATT
>JAULJZ010149614.1:0-10288 GCA_032270985.1 Heliamphora pulchella | reverse complement strand
TTTCCAGGCTTCAATTGCAATTGAATGGCCAATTCAATTGTAATTGATCCAGCTATTGAAATCTGGATTTCAATGGCTAATGAAATTCACAGATTCCAACATAATACAAACAAATAGAACCTTGACAATGGCATTTATATGTCAATTCAATGGTTGTCCTTTTTCTGCATTCAATCAATCATAAAATGAATTGTTCACCTGACGATATATTTTTCTCTTTCTCTTCTCTCTCATCATCAAGTGATGGGTGCCTGTTGTGCTCCGTACATTTTTGTGCTCTTATGGAGCTCTTAGTTGTATTTTTATAAACGAATTAATTGATTATGGCCCTGATATAATTTATTAGTTTATTAATTTATTGATTTATGGTTCTATTTAAAAACTTTGTTTATTTGTTTATTTATTTACTAAAAAAATAAGTCAGTTTATTAATAAGTCATTTTGTTTAGGTAGAGTTACTTATTTGTTAATTTGTTAATTTGTTTATTTATTTATTTGGCTATCCAAACAAGCTTATTTAGCTTATAAGTCAACTTATTGCTTATTTGCTTTTTTGGTTATTCAAACGAGTTTATTTACTTATTTAGCTATCCAAACGAGCTTATTTGGCTTATAAGCCAGCCTATTTGCTTATTTGGCTACCCAAATGAGCTTATTTGCTTATTTATTTATATGCTTATTTACTTATTTACTTAATTGGCTATTTAAATGAGCTTATTTGCTTATTTGTTTTTGGCTTATTTAGCTACCCAAACGACGTGTCTTATTTTTTAACTTATAAGTCAATAAGTAAATAAGCAATTTTGCCCAAACAGAGCCTATCAGTCAAAAATAAATTACGTCACCCAAACGAACCAAATAAGTCAAATTTTAAGCCAATAAATTAAATAAGCCAAAAATATCCAAACGAACCAAACTTATTTAAGTAAATAAGCCAAAATAAGCCAAATAAATCAAAAATCACCAAAACAAACCAAGTTTAAACGAAATAACTTATTTGTGTCACTTAAACGAATCAGTTTATTTATGTTTTGACTTATATGCTTATAAGTAAATAAGCAATAAGCAATAAGCAATAAGCAATAAGCAATAAGCAATCCATCCAAACATGACATATATAAAGTTCGTCAATTTTATTATTTATATAAAAAGTAAAATTTATTTAATATATGTAATTATATTAATCAAAAAGTAGTTAATTTTTTTAAAATCATATTTACCATTCATTTATTTATAATTAAAAATAATGTAACTCCTTTCTCTTTCTCTCTCTCTAAAATTTAATTATTTTTCACTCCTTATTTTAAATACATTTTTTTAATCTTTATTTAACATCCAATGTTTTCTTTATTTTTCATTAAAATATATTTTTAATATGCAACTCTTCAAAAAATTATAGTTAATTTTGTATTTTTTTTTAGTTTATACATCTTTTTTTGTTACTTTTGGATCGAATTAAGAGTGATATTAGATCAACTCCAATAGTTTCTCTAAAAATAACTTGTTAGTTATTTTAGTTAATCAATATTATATTTGACTCTCTAACAGGCTCTTTAAATCTCTCTCTATTTTAGCTATTCTTTTCTTGCCTAACTAAATTTAGGTAGTCTTCATGCCTCTCTAAATTATATAAAGAACAATATATAAAGTAAATTTAAAAGTTTGAATAGTAAACTAAAATAAAGAGAATTATTAGAGTTCATACATAAAAAGTAACTGAACAAAATAAAGATATTACTTTTTTTTAGACTTTTAACTAGTTAAAATGGCTAGTAATATTAGAGACGCTCTTAAGAGTTTTCGTGAAAATACTATTTTTTTACTATGCCGTCACTTTCAACAATTGAAAAAATCAGTCATTATATAAAAAAATCAGTCATTATATAAATTGACTTTATAATTAAATTATGTTTAAAGTGTCTTTAGATACAAGTAATTGTTAGGGGTGATACAATCTGTCTAAATAGAAAATTTGAATAAAAAAATGTGTTAGCAATTTTACGGCCAATAATTCTACCACCATCCAAATGTATTAGCAATTCTATTGCCATTCAAGCCAAATCTAGTAATTCTACCACCATTCAAACACATCTAAAACTTTTACTTCCATTCAAAAGTCATGGCTAACAGTTCTACCACCATTCAAACGTGTTAGCAATTCTATAGCTATTCAGGCTACAACCAGTGGTTCTACTACTATTCAAACACGATAGCGATTTTACTATCATTCAAGTTAGAAAGTCAAAAATAATACATCATGTTCTGAAACATCATCGGTATGATGGTTGTCAACCAATGACGCTAGAACTTTGATCCCTTTTACTATGACAGCGTGCCAGCCACCTATTGTAATAATTCATCAATGGAGCCGTTCCAGCCAACCACGTTGAAACTTTGATCCCCTATAATTATTTAATACTCTTGGAACAATACTCCATTCAAATCACTGGATGACACATATTCACATATTGAATAAAATAATAACAAAAAAGTGATAGGTCCCAACACACTAATAATTGTGAAGTTGGAGCACCACATAAACTTACTCCAAGAGCATTGAATATTTTCTCCTAATATGGTGGCATACCAACCAACTATATCAAAACAACTCGAACGTAGAGACGTGTAATCTAATGACATCGAAACCTTTAACCCCTATTACGATGGCACGCCATCCAACTGTATCATAACAACTCGAATGCAGAGGAATGTTAGCTATCCACATTAAAACTTTGATCTCCTAATTGTCGGGGAAAATTGCTAAAATTATAAGATTATATCTATAATTTTAATTAAAAAATAACTGGACGAGCAAACGATAAGATTTGTTCCAGATTAAAACTTTTGATATTGAACAATCAAAATAAAATTCGATAATACTCCCAAAATTAACTTTAGAATTATACATTTCGAAATATGATTGGATAATTTCTGTTGTTGCAAGAATTTTTAGTCAATAATCCACTATAATTTTTAACTTCTAGTCAAATCTTCAACACAAGTCTTCTGCTGTATTTCCGAACGCTAGAACATAAATAATATGTAGGTTTTAATTTATCGTGATCTTTAAAACCTGTTTAGTTACTTGTTCTTTGGATTCACAAGACATGGAGACCCTATGACCGATATAATTGTCAGTAGTTTAATTTAATCAATAGTGCTCTCGATAAATGAAAATATTTAATTTATATTAAGTTGGTCATTGGTGTCTTCCACCTATCTAATAAATATGGGCCTGCTACCATTCGGAGTGTTTTTCGAAATACCATTGAATACAACACAATGTAAATAACGCTACATAATGTGTCGAGACTACCGAATAATTACTTCTCTTTCTTATCCTTTCATATTTTCTCCCCACCTCTCTTCTCTTTCTTATCCTTTCATATTTTCTCCCCACCTCTCTTCTCTCTCTTCATTTAATTCTCTCTCGCTCTCTTTTAAACTCATTTTCTTCCTTTTTTTATTTTAAATTCAATTTATAAACTTGTTATCACAAATAATTTTTTAATATATGTACATTTTAAGGACGTTTGATACATTTTTGCAATAAAATTTTAATTCCTCTTTAAATGCTATTCATCATTTTATCTTTATAAACTTTTTCTATGCTGATAAAAAAATAAATAAAATTTCAATATTTGTTCATATGTACTATTCAAAGAATATAGTTAATTTTTTATAGTTTTTAGTCTATATATATTATTTTATTTTTATTTGAATTAAGAAGGAACCTAATGAAAATCATTAATAATATTAAGAGTTTGCGACTATTAAATTTTACTATTTTATTAATTAATAAATTTATTTGATTATTGTGTAAAATTATTTCATAGCTAAATTATATTCAAAGTGTCTTTTATGCACGTACTGCTAATTTTTAGTAATTATACAGAAGATTAAAGTAGAACTCCGAGAAAGAAGTTACAAAGACGGGTTATTGTTGACACATAGGGTATGCTTGTTTGTCCAAAAATAAATGGACAGATAAAAAATAAGTTTGGATATAAAAGAGAATATAAAATTCAGTAGATATTAATTAATATGGAGATATTAATTAATAAAATTCAGTATATACCTATCTCATAATCGTTTTTTTCTTTACAAAAAAGTGTATATTAATATGGAGATAGAGGATTAAAATCGCATTTCTATTTATACCCCTGTACAAACCTATTAATACCCCACTTGCCCTCTCCATATTTGCTCCCTGACATAACATCGAATTGAAGTAAAATAAATAAGTAAATACATAGAAAGTGAGAGAGAAGAGCGGTAGATTTGCAGCGGTGGATTTCGAAACAGCAGTGGTAAGTGCAATTGGAAGGCTAAGAATAGACTAACCATTGAATGAAAGGATATATAATATCACTCCTCTCCAGTATTACATGTTCAGGGATTTGGCGCTTACATGAATATTATATCCAAATATTTTTGTCAACCAAATGCCTTATATGTGGACCCCATAAGGGTGGTGTTTGTCATTATTAAAACTAGTAGCTTATAGTTAAATTATAATTTATAACAGAAGTTGTTACTATTTGGCAAATATTGTAATTTATAACTGAAATAAAAAAATAATAATTATGAGTTGTACTAGAAGTTATGGTATTTAAAAAAAATTTATAATTTATAACTAAAATTAATAACAAAAAACTAAAAATTAATAGTAATAGCTTTGCCAAACAACTCAAAATATCCATTATGACCATTCTAAGTACCTAAACAAATCGGCCCATATAGTCTTGATCTATTGTGGTAAAGCCCATGACATTATCATACACCATAATTGCATTTTAGTCCAACAATTGAGCTTTTTATCATAAAAACCACCCTTCCCCAGTTTATTCATCCAATCAGATTTTGGAATTACTTAGAACCGATTTTGGTCACATTATGATAATCGAAATCGTGATGGAAGAAGGGAAGATCAAATTAATTTATTGCATTTTCTGTAAATCAGCAGTGAAACTTCATCCAAGTTTTGTGAAATTACAATATGTAAATCAACAGTGAGATTTTGTGACTGTTTTTTTTCGACCTAAATATCTTTTTGAGACTCTTCGGATAACTACTTTTATTTCTCGATGCAAAGCCGACGCAAATAGCGATGGCTATATGACTTTTTGCAGCAACATTTTTCCGACGCCAACGACCTATTTTTTTGTTTTTTTGTTTTTGTTTTTTGTAGTTGCGTTAGTAATTTGAAAGTAGAATTGCATTAATGTGTTCAATTGTCATCCTTATTAATTGTATTACTTTGATAGTTATCTTTAATTTGTCCTCACACAAGGTTGGTTTAGAGGCAACGATAGATACTGCGTATTCAACTTGGAAAGTGACCTCATGGTGATAGGTACTAGTATTAAGTTTTGAAGTGAATTTATTCATTTATTTTTGTTGTCAATTTGAAAGTTAGTGGGATTATGGTATTTAGTAAATACTTCATTTGACTTGGTCTGTTTTTACATCTCAATGTGTTCAGATTAACTTACGCCATACGTACATTTCGACTAAATCTTGGACACAAATTCCACAATCCACTCACTATGTGTCAATTAAATTCGAGGCAAATTATCATTAAAAACTAACCCTATAAGAGTTGATAGCATCTAAGAGTTTGTTTGGTTGAAGAATTATTATAATAGGATAATTAGTGTATTTAGATTATTAGTGTTTAGAGTATTAGTGCCGACTGGATTATTAGTGTAGTATTTTTTTGTAGATAAGGATGTTTGGTTGAGAGTATAATTATTTACGGATAAATAATGCATTCTTTAGCTTGACATGATTTTAGTGGGATTAAATTTTTTTATATACAAAAATGATCAATATAGTCCAAGAACTAACCAACCCACCTCTCCCGTTGATTTAAAATAGTTCCCCATAAGGGGTATTAAGTTAGTTTGTGTAGTTTCTTAACCCCCTCTAAATAGTTATCATACACATCCATATATGGGACTATTAATGAAATAATTCAATCTCAAGCTCTAATTTTACAATCAAATGAGGCCTAAGAAATTTTAATCCCGAAACTCGAGAGAGAGCAAAATTTCAATTTTCAATCTCGACCATTAAGCCAACACTTAGAGTTATAACATGGCATAAAGTTGATTTTTTGTATGGTCTTGGAGATGTTTTTATCATTGGCCCATCTAATAATCAAGATAATATTTTATAATGGTCTCAAAAATAGTATAATATAATGTTTCTTGCACAATGTCAACTTTGTTCATATTATATTATTTAGCGAATTAATGTTCAATTGCTTTTAAATGAAATATTATATTATACTATTATTCAAATTTTTTTATTGATGCGCATCATTCTTATTTGAATATTTATGAAATTAAAATACTGGTGATGATTTGCTTATTTGAAGTTGTCAATTTTTATTTTTAATGAATTTTTTTTTATTATTTAATTAAATAATTATACTTTTAAACTTCTCTCATCGAGACAGGCCAAAAAAGTAAAATTTTTTTATCAAAATATAAAAAAAAATCAAAAAAGCCAAAAAAAACTAAAATAAGCCAATAAACCAAATTTTATGTTGCTTATTTTCATTTTTAATAGACATTTTTAATTTTTTGATCAAAATTTTTTACTTATGGAGTTCATCTCAATGAAACAATTTGGAAAAATAAAAAATTTAATGAAATAATGAAAAAAATTTTAAAAAGACAAAAATAAGCAAAATTGTGACATTTAGCCCAAACTGAACCTAAATTTAGTTTGAAAAGTACGTGTCAACAACTTACAAATTTGATTAAGGCTATGCTAGGATCTCGGGCTCGTGGACAAAAAATTAGGTAATTGAAAGGGAAAGATAAGAAAAAAGACAGACATAGCCAAGGAATTAACTCTATTTCATTTTTTTCTTTCTGTTTTGGTTAGGAAAATGGGAAGAAAATATATTGGTGTTTCAATTCATTTCCAGTATTTTTTCTTTACATGGACAAAACCACATTAATATGACTTCGTTTGGCAACTTGACTTTAAATAAAGGTTTTTTTTTCTTAAAACCACTTTAAGCCCAAAAAGCCGAAAGCTTGTTTGGGAGAGGTATTTAGTGACTTTAATTCAAAGACTTAAAGTGGATTTAAGCCAAATGACAAAAAATCTTGTTTAAAGTTGCTATAATTTTATAAAATTTATTTTTAGATAATTTAATATCTAATAATGATGTTGTTTGATAGATTTTGATAAGTATATTTTAAAAATATAATTTTTATAAAAAATAAATTTGTATAATAAAAGTTATGATATTTGTAAAAAAATATAAAAAAATTTATATAAAAAAGGAAAAGGGCTAAAAGCTTTTGAGTTGTAAAATGAATTTTTTTTTAGCTTTTTAGGTTTTAAACAAAAAGACAAAAGTCTGGCTTTAAGCCGTGGTTACCAAACAAGGCCTAAATTTGAAAACCAAGAATATTAAACCTTTGTGTTCACTTGCTTGATAAAAAAAACAATTAATGGTTGAGAAAGAATCTAAAGATGATGAAGACTGGCATATACAAAGTATCTAATCAACAAGTTGCAGAGTTTAGTCTAACCATTTGTTCAATTCCTTTAAGGAAAGGAAGGTTTTGAGAAAGCTGGTGCACATGGTCTTGAGCCAGGAATAAAGTTTATTTATTTATTTATTTTTAAGATAAAGAGGAATAAAGGTTAAGAAATTAAGGGTCAATTTCACAAAAAAAAAAAAAGGTTGAGACAAATTGTGATATTTTTACTTAATAGGGACTATAATTAGATTCACACACAATATCATATCTAATGCCACACAATGTTTAGTTAAGGTTGTTTAATTGAAAGTTGGGTGTGGATGTTAAAATAAAACTTTCAACAATTATACTTTTTAAAAATAAAATAATATTAAATTCATGACTTTAAAAATAAAAAAATATGAAAATAATAGAAAAAGTGAAGGGTGTGGGATTTAAATACGCTAGGTCAGTGTCCTAATACAAATATTTTTACCCATTTGAATGTTCAACTGAAGTGTATTGGCTTTGAAATATAACTCAAATATTTATAAATCTTCCTCGTCCAGTGTTCACGTTTACTAAAAAAATATAAACGAGTCACAAACTAAACTTGTCTACAAAATAATATGATAGTAAAAAAACTCCCATCCTGATTCTAACACTGTTGAAGGTATTTTTAGCTAGGAGGCATCTCTTACCAAGGGAGCAATCTAAATGGGTGAAAATTCTTAATGTCCTTAGGCCGGTCCTCCTCTCAACCCAAGGGGAAGACAAGTTGATTTGGAGGAGAAGCAAGGATCAGCTTTTCTCGGTCAAATCTGTCATACAGGGGTGTGAAGCTCCTGAAGGGAGGGATAGGGCTCTGATCTCAAACATCTGGAACTTTCCAGGACCCCCAAAGTGCAAGATGTTCTGCTGGCAATTATATTTGGGAAGAATTCCTACCAAATCTCTTCTTGCAAGATAGGGTATTTTGCCACACCATGAGCCTATCACCTGCGCACTTTGTAACATTGAGGAGGAGTCTTCTGATCACGTTTTGGTTGGCTGCTACTTATCATGGAGAGTATGGGCTAAAATCATGAATTGGTGGGGAGTACATTGGGTGTGTCCGAAGTCTTACAAGGACTTGCTGGGCTGGTGGGGTGGTCTTAACGTTAACAAATGGCAAAGAAGGCTTTGGAATGGAATTCATGTTGCAGTGGTTTGGTCTTTATGGATTGCAAGGAACAAAGTTGTATTTGAGAACAAAGGCTTTGATGTTGACTAGGTGTCCTACCTAATTAAAACAAGAGCAGCCATCTGGACTAAGGCAGGTGGGAGAAACAAGTGGGAATTCAGTATGGATGATATGGTCCGAAATTTGGAGACTGTTAAGGGTCTGAAGAGAGGCAGAGGACATATTACAGTTGTTTCCTAAGGGTCTGGTCGTGGCCACAAATGTAGGGGGCGATAGCAGTATTGCTTTGGAATGCATTGGGGTTCGCTGTTGATGTCTGAACAGGGGGGGCTATTGTTATGCACTGCTGCTGTGATCTCTTGCTGCTTCTCTTTTGTACCTAAGCTTTAGTGTCTATTGCATCAGTTGGTAAAGCATATAAGATTGTGGGTGTTTGCTCTGTTACTTATGATCGAATTGCTGCCTTGAAGAAGACCCCATTTGCTGATATGTTGTAGGCCTAGTGACCTTCTGGTTTTTCTTCTTTTGGCTTACCTTTTGGTTGCTCCCTTGCCAACCATTGGTGCTATCTTGTTCTTCTTTGGTTGTTTGTAGCATCTTTGTTCGGGATATTCCTCTTAGATGCCCTTCAACCTTTCCCTTTTTCATCTATAATACTTTTTCCTTTGCGGTTCAAAAAAAAAAAAAAACATTGATTATTTTCGAATTTCTATTTTAAAAATATTTTTTTAAATATACAACCAAACAGGCAACTATTTGTTTTCTTTCCCAATAGATACATCATTAGATATTTTACTACTGGCAAAACAATAGGGTAATAAGCTTTTATATAGAATTTTAAAAAATCACCATTAACTTATCACAATTAAACATATTTAATTTGCAATGGAGTAGTATTTATTTATATAACCATTATGGTATTAAATATGTTACTAATTATATAATATAATTATTTTGTAAGAATGAATAGACTGCTAATATCCTATTTAAACTTTATAATGGATAATAATAATTAGAGAAATAAAACTTATTTGAAACTCAAATAAATGACAATAATAATAATGTTTTTCTTTCTAATATTTTATTTTTATTACAAATTTCCAACCGTGGGTTGGTCCCCAATTATTGACTAAAACCTATCAATTTCTCCATTCAGGTTTTGACGCATAAATTGGAACATATAATCAAATCACAACTATCTGCAAAGTGTTATGTATTCTATTAAATTACAATACGTAAACCCATGAGTTTGGTGAAGCTAACTAACTTGACATTTTGAATTACCTAAAATACCAATAACAATTTCTAAATTTCAGACTCAAAAAATTCATCCATTAACTCATTAAGTAAGGGTAAAAGCGGAAACTGAACAAGAAAACTAAAAACCCACGTTCATGTGGTTGGCAGTTCCGCATCTCTACGACCTTTACAATTTTGATCTGCTCATATTTTCTTCTGAGATACTCGGTTTCCTGCTCTTCAAGCCTTACGGAAGCACTCTTCTCCGGTTTGCGAGTGAGAAAATTACTTGATTAAAAGTCATGATTTCAATAGTTTCTTCGATTAAGTAATAATTTTTGTTTGATTTTCATATTTCTTTGCAGGCATTAAGCTAGAT
>JAULJZ010149613.1:0-10288 GCA_032270985.1 Heliamphora pulchella | reverse complement strand
AGTGCATAGCGTCGCCGTAACTGAAAACCAAGGTCACTGAGGTCACCGGTAGGGCGAAACCTATCAATAATCTAGGGAATGTCAAGGCAGTCACCCGAGGTCAGACGAGAAGCCTTCATCTTAGACAGACCATAGAGTTGCATCACTTGCTATCGAACCGAGAAAAAGGGAGTGGGGGTGACAACGGAGCTCCGTGGAGTCAGGTCCAAAATAGCAGCAAACTCCTCCATAGTGGGCAGAGTTCTTCAAGATCAAATCAAAAGACATGAGACTGCGAATCCCACAGTTGTACAGTAGCCATCAATAAAGGTCTGTTAGTCTTCACGATCCTCAATAAGAAAAGGGCATTAAGGCCAAAAGGGACGAAGTTCAAACGTTCGATATGGGAGAATTCCTCAATCCATGAAGATAGGGGATTAGCCATCTGAGTCCGACCAATAGCAAATGGGGTCTCCAGGTCAGTACTTATAAGGCAGAAAAGAGCAGGAAATCAAAACTTTAGCAAAAGGCACGTTCAAAGTGGTGATCGCCATCGTGGATCTGGCGACTGCTAACTCCAAAAAGCATAGTATAGTGACATCATTTGTTTGACCAGGCGACCGCCATGTCTAAACAGGTGACCGTCAGTTAAACAGTTTTGGAAAATGGCGATCGCCATGTTATATTATGGCGACCGCCATGTTAAAACATGGTGGGTACGGGTCAGTTTACGGTTTGTGCAATCTGTATAAATTGTGGCATCTGAATTATGCATCCAAGACAGTTTGAACAACAAATAAAGGAAAATCATGCAACAGATGAAGTAACAAATGGTATTAAGGCTCAAAATGCATCTCGAATATGTCAAAGTAAAAACTGGGGCACCTAGGCCCAATAAACAGCAAAATGGGGCACACAGGTCCATGGATCAAACAAAGGTATAAAAATGTGTCAAACCAAGGCACGCAGGCCTATAAAAAGAAAATGTATCTGAATAAGAAATAGCAAAAAAAGGGGGGGGGGGGGAGCTCTCTCTCTTAGATGTGCCTCGGGCGAACTCGACGGGAAGGGCCAGCCTCCTCCGAGCTGTCGTCCTCGAAGAGTCCATCGAAGTCATCACCGACATCACTACTGGAGGAAGAAACAAATCTGGATCAGCTCCGAGTAGATGAGACCGACCCTCTGGAATGAGCTTGAGAAGATGCCCGGGAACCACGGCCTCTAACCAGGGCTGGGGCTGGAGCAGGAGGCCCAACTGGAGCCTGTGGAGGTACTACGCCAGTGACGGGAGCTGGAGGCTGTCAAAAGAAAAGAAAGTATCAGAGTAGAATAAAGATAGGAAAGTGAAACTGAAAAGAACACGTGAGCTACTCACAACGGCTACTGGTGTGAAAGCAATGCCAGCTGCCCGCATCGAGGCATCCATCTGCTGGACCATCACTCTCAAGCCGGTGACCATCAGCATTATCCGGTCTAACCAAGCCTAATTGACCTGTAGAAGAGCAGTTTAGACAGATAAGAAAAAAAACAAGTGACTGAAGGAAAGGTAGAAGACAAACCTGGCCGATGTCAGCCCTGAACTCTGGTACTAGCGGAATAGGAACTGATAGAGAGAATGGAAATCCGTGAACTACAGTCTGGATGTCCCATGGGATCTCTGGGCCCCTCACCTTGTCAGCAGCATCACCAGTAGCAGCGGCACCAGCAGCAGCAACCCCAGCTCCTCTAACAGTAGCATCAGCACCGGCAGCCTCCGGTGCTCACCTCCTGCCACCTGGGGCAATCGGCCCGGGACCTAAGTGACCCATCAGGTGTGTCCGGGCCTAGGCTGTGTAGTCCCCCTCCGCCACCAGTAGCTCCGAAACTAGGGTCCCCACCGTCTCCAGCAGCAAGTCGACAGGGCCTAGATGATCAGTTCGGCGCATACGGACTGGAGGAACCACTGGTATCCTGAAGTGATCAAGGCCGAGTGACTGGCGAACCACTCGCTCGCCAAGATAATACTCCCTACCAAATGGGCCCTCTAGCAGAACCCGCCTCGAGGTGAGATCTCGACTGCGCATCAGATCTGCACCAGCCCGATCCTATACCCCTCTCCAGACGTCCTAGTGAACTTGCAACAGTTCAAAGTACAAGTATAATAAAGAGAACAATAAGCCATACAGTATGATGGACAGTGCAGTAAGCAGTGTAGAAACAATACAGTACGGTGTAGTGCAGTGAATAGCGCAGTGAACAGTGCAGTACTATGAGCAGTATAACGCAGAAAGAAGTGTACAGAATAATAAAGATACCTGGTCAGGGGTCAGTCGGTCCAAGGACACCCAAAATCGGTCAAGATCCTTCCCTCCGGCTTTCTTCCCCTTCAACCCTTGGGACCACCGGGCTACTCGGGGAATGACCAGAGAGTCTGCTGCAAATTTTGTCGGGACGTGAAGCCCGAGGAACTCATAGGTCCACAACTGCAAAGAAAAAGATGTCAACAAGCAAATAATAACAGATAACAGAAATGAATGGAAAAGTGCATAAACTAAATCACACCTCCCAGACCTTCCAGTATCCCCCAATACTGAGCTCCTGGGGAAACCGGGTTAAGGTCCGCATGAAGCTGTAGAGTGTAGCCAGAACAGCACCTCCCTAGTCATACGAAGTAACCCGATCAAGACTAGCCAGGCTGCCCAAGTAATGCAAGTGAACGGTATTCTCCTTGTTCAAAAACAAGGAGGTACCAAACATATACATCAAGAAGCCTCGGGCGACCCACTCGTAATGGCGAGGCTCGGTGCACTGGAAATGGCAAAAATAGTCAAAGAACCAAGTGTATCTGACTCGATCCCGGTCCATCTGCGCAGGGACCGCCCCAAGAAAATACAGCAACGCACGGTCGACTGGGCAACGGATGGATCAAATGGGAAGGGTGCTCCCCCAACCCGGATGCCAGTGATAAGTGCGAAGTCCATAAGCGTAAGGGTGGCCTCGAAAGTGGTGAAATGGAAGGTGTTAGTGGTATCCCACCACTGCTCGGCCAGGCTTGTCAGCCATACCCGATCATTGCTCGTCCTACCTAACAGGGGTATGAAGCGAGTAAAGCTGGAGGCATCGATATAAGCCCGGCTAGGAGCAGGGAGGGCGTCGTACCACTCCAACACCTCCCTGGAGGCAGAACCTCCGAAGCCTCGGACGTAGTGACCAGCCTGTAAAGAGAAGACAAATAGAGAATACATAAAGAGCAGATCGAGCAAGCAACCGTATATGGGGCATCCTAGGCTTACATTTGAGATATTTCATGTTTTGGTATTGAAATAGTAGGGATAGGATACTTACCAATTAGCGTCGACGAGACATGTAGTGGTCGGGCTCTCGTAGAAGAACATCGGCAGCAACCGCATCATCCGGAGGCTCGTAGCGTCTTATCCTGCGTGGAACTACACGATGAGGTAGAGGAGCATACGTATGAGGGTCAAAGGGTGCTGGATAACCCTCTCCAGCATCGAAGTCCAAGAAGGTAGCTATTGCGGCCTCTGCAGCAGCATCAACAGCTGCCTGCGTCTCAACAGCTGCTCGCGCCTCCTCAGCAACACGGCGGGAGGCACGCTCCGCCTCATGAACAAGGGCATCCATCGCAGCAGTGGGCTGCGTGGAAGTACCCCCGCTAGTAGGAGGGACACCCATAGAAGAACCCTCAGTAGCAGAGGGGCCTCATCGTGCCCCCATGGGCTTGGCCTGCCATGAAGAGGAATGGAATCACGAGTAGTAGTGTGAACATCGTGAGAAGCAAAAAGTAGCAAGAAAGAACAAGGAGAAGCTAGGAAGAGAGGAGAGCAAGAATGAGATGGGGGAGAGTCTGAGAGCGTCTGAAGGCTAGAGAGAGAGTGAGATACGGGAAAATGAATCAGATCCGCGCGCCTGGGAGTGCTTTATGCGCGCCTGGAGTTGGCGGTCGCCATATCCAATGTTAGTGACCGCTAGGTATTCCAAGAGTTTTGTGGCGACCGCATTCTTAGAAGGGATCTTAACCGGCGGCCGCCACCTTCGAAAGGTTTTAATAGTGGCAACCGCCATGTCAGAGGGAAAACGACGCCAGTCTGTCAACAGTCACGTCGGCGTTTTGGCGGGGAGGGGCTGTTTGGCCTTTTTAATGTATGTTTTATTATTATTATCCTATTTTTAAAAAAAAAATTAGAAAAAAATAAAGTTTTGATTATTTGGATTTATTTTTAAGTGTGTTTGTTTCTAAAAATGACTTTTAGAACTTTTCAAAAGTAATAATCTCGGAAGATTTTTTAAAAATACTTCAAAATCTTATGTGTTTAGAAATAATTCCAAAAATAATTTGGTGAGTTTTTAAACCCTCATCCGTTTTAAGGTTCTTTTCTCCCTCCGATAAATTTAATTTTAAACCATAATTTGGTTTTCTCTCATCCCGCACCTCGTCCCAATTTTTTTTCGATAAATCAAAATTCTCAGCCGTAGCTTGGCTGCTGATTATTTTAAGCTCGCTTCCGGTAAACCTAATTCTAAGCCCCGCCTTAATTTGATGTTTTTCTCGTCGGTCCTTCTCATGACCCTAAACTGATTCGTCGGTCCTCCTCATGACTATAAACTGACTCGTTGGTCCTCTTTATGGCCTTAAATTGACTTATCGGTCCTTTCACGACCTAAAATTGATCGATATCTTTCTTGCATTATACATGTTTGCGTTACACTATACTTATCATGCCCCATGAACTACGTTCTGATCTGATCCCTAGTAAAGAGGGTACATAGGCAGCTCGATGAAATTTTGAGTACGACCAACATCATATGCATACTTATATGTTTGTGGCCTAAGATTGACGACTCGGTCAAATAGATGTTGTCTTTGGATCTTTGATATAACCTGCTTCACGCACTGCTATGCAAGTTATATCAATGAGGGAAAACTGTAGACACCCCAATTTGACCCCGCCTAATCTTAGGTGAATTCGATGATGAAAACAAGTGGAACGGCGCCTCAGTTTGATCCTCGGGAAGTGATCCAAGCTCAATATTTGAACCTGAAACCTTCAAACCAATGAAATTTTGACGAACCATCGAAACTAGCTGCCCAAGTAAGGCGACTGCCAACTCTCTTCATGGCGCGCGCCATAGAACTTTGTAGAAACCCTAGCCAGAAGTGGCAACTGCCACCTTTCTTCATGGCGACCGTCATAGAACTTTGTGGAACCTTTCAAAAACATGGCAACCGCCGTCTTGCATTGTGGCGACCGCCAACTCCAAATGGCCTGACGTGTCCCAAAACGTGGCAACATCTCATTGGTTGAAGAATTCTATAAATACCGTACCCCAGCGTACGTTTTTAGTACAAAATTTGAGTGAGAGAGATTCTGTTGATTTATCAAGCGATTCCGAGCCCCGACGCCGAAGCCCTGCCTAGATACCGAGTCCTGAACCTCCAACACCTACATTGAAGCCCCGCTTGGATCACCACCGGAGGGTTGAGTTGTTAAGGCACATTCCACAACTTGAGCATTCCCCGGCAATTTAGGTACTCCGTTTAGATCCCCAATCTTTATAAACTCCACCTTCTCTCTTTTGGAATGATCGGGTTAAATTCAATCTTAATTTGCATATTTCTTTCATTTACCTAGTTGATCTTGTTTTGCTTCATGTAATCTAGTTATTGTCTTTAATTATCTAGTTATTAATTTCTCCACATTCACACTTAGCACATTTGTTTTTTTACTTATTTAAACTCATCAATTAGTACTAATATAATTTGAAAAAACGATTAAATGATGTCGTTATTGTTAAAATAAAAAGAACTTACATAAAAATAGATGCAATTGTCAATATTGCACCTATTTAATGAAAATCATTCTTTAGTGTTTCTTTTGTTAGTATTTTGTTTCTTTCTTCTTTCTTTCTTTTCTAGAATAGTTAATAGTTAATGTAATGTTGTTATTTCTTTTTCTCTTTTTTATTAGTAATGTCCATTTTAGTTTAAGATTTTTTTTCTTTTAGTATTAATGTAATTTCCATCAATTTTATTTTATTTTCTTTTCTTGTAATACTAGTTTAATACTCCATCTTATTTTATTTTTAAGCATAGCATTTCTTTTCTATTCTTCATTTTCTTTTCTTTAATAGTAGTGCAAATTTCCTTTCTAGCGTCTTATTTCTTTTCTTATAATGTAATTTTAATTTCTTTTCTTCTTTTTAAGCCCCCCTTTTCTTTTCTTTAATATTTATGTTTTATTTTATTTTCTTCTCTTTCTAACTTTTATTTTCTATCTTTTTCCTTTATTTTAATGACAATGTAGTTTCTTTTGGTAACATTTTGTTTCATTTTCTTCTCTTTTATCACTAGTTTTAAATTCCCTTATAATGTCCTATTTTCTTTTTCTTTTAATCTTCTCTTTACTAGTTTTAATATTTCTTTTCTTTAATGTTAGTACCTATTTTTCTTTTGAAACTCTATTTTTTTCTTTTAAAATTTTATTTTCTTTTCACAATATTTTATTTCATCTTATCTTCTTTTTTCTTAAACCCAAAAAAAATCATAAAAAAGTCTTTTAAGGTAGGTTTTGTTTTAGGTATAATTTTCTTTTCTTTCCTTCATTTTTGTCTCCTTTAAAATGTAAATAGTTACAATTTTTTTTTTAGTATAACATTTTCTAAAACCCTTTTTATAAGTTTCTTTTTATAAACTTTCTTTTAGGAGTCCTTCTTTATGCATATTTTATTTTGCATTTTGCATTTCTCATTTCTTTTGCTAATTCATCATGTTAAAAATGCTGCATGTTTTGATTATTTTCTTTAAAATGCATGTTTATTGTTGGGAATGTATACTAAAAAGTCATGCTTTTTATGTATTCTATTCTGGATCCCTGACATATTAATGAGAAACATTTGAGATGATTTTGCATTTATGATTTCATATTTATTTTTTTGAAGTATGAATACATAGTTTGTATATTCTGTCCAATATTTAACTCGGTGCGTACTGCACGGAAGATCGGGTCAAAAGTTCTGACAGATTATACAGGTAGGCTCACAATCGTAATGGACCCAGACATTCCATTGTTACAATTGTAATACATCGTTATAGTTGCTGGTCTTGGCTAGGTCGAATGGATCGAATTCAGGTTTTGAGAATTCGATATTCGAGATTCGAGCTCGATGTGTTAGTACACTTAGAGTGTATTGAGCGGGATCAACGGGATGATCACTTCTATACTAACTATATAAATTTGATTCACTTCCCGTATTATCATGTATTGCACGAACTCTTAATCCCGAAGTGATTGATTAATTGTGTTTAGTGATGTACAGTACTTTGAGTCGTCAATGGTTGAGGTTTACTCCATGAGATCAATAATACCGATGAATTGGGTACTGACATTGTTTGTCCGATGATTGATAATCAGCTGACGAAAATCACGTCAGATTTAGGTTGAGGAGTTCCCCTCGTGTGCTTTGCTTATAGGTTTGATTATACTAAATCTGTACAGTAGATCTTCGAATCCGGCATATCAAAAGGTTAAGCGGTGCGGTTGCGGAAAAAAGAGGATAATTAAATTGGGTTGTCAGTAACATAATTTATTTATCAGGATTTCATATCTTAAACGTGGAGAGAATTCAGTACATTTGATAATTGGAAACTCAAGACATAATTTGAGTTAGGGCCGGGAGTTCAGTCAAGACCTTTAGTGGAATAAGTTCTGGTTCGTACGAGAAACGATCTAACTCGGGGACAGAGTTAGGGATATCCGATTTTCTCGTACGGTTAGCCCGAATCCTATACTTTCTCGTGATCCCTCACGTAACTCATTATACGCACGGATAATTTTCTTATCGATTTCGATTATTATTTAATTTAATTTGAATGCCGATTTTACTGCTGGGGACATTCAAGAATTAAATTGAATTGTTGGAGAACGATTTTGGAATTTGGCACACTTAGGGATCACTCCCTAGGTGGCCGGTCCTAATGGAGGGAATGGGAATTTGGTTTTAGATGGATATATATCTCTTTCTTATTTTATGGGATATAAAGATACATATATCATGTATATCTTAAAGAATATATACAAATATATAATAAGAGGCTAAACTTAACCCTAATCCCTAATTAAGCCGCCGCCCCCTCTCTCTTTTGGCAAATTGATTTTTGCTTTTTAGAGGCAAGTGTGAGAAGAAACCGAGGAAGAAGAACAGCTCTTCGATCGGAATCGGTGCCCACACACCGTCATCGTCGTAGTGCGTCCAGGACATACGTGAGAAGGTTGCAAGGTCGTCTTCAACGTATTCGGGACTTCTTGAAACTTTTCGACAAGTTTCATAAAAGTATAATGCTAGTTAGATTAATATTGTTCTCGATTTTTCATGATAAACGCACACGTCATTTTTTACAGTCACGACGTCAGTTCAAAATTTTTTTCCGCTCCAACAGTGGTATCAGAGCCATGGTTGCATTTTTCATGAAAAACCATTGTGTTAACCTTTGTTTTGCAGCCTATGTCGTTATGATCCGGTTAAATGCATGTATGAATGTATGTAAGGTTTATATCGTTTTTAATCGTTTATCTTGACGGTTTTGATTCGAGATTAGATTGGTTGTACACCTCCTACGTGGGGTATAAATTTTTGACGATATAATATATTATTTCATTCATTTTTTTTCTAGATCAATATTGTAATCGTATCAGGCAAAATGAGGAACGAAAACGAAAGAAGAACATGGCAGCGACGGCAATAGCCTGTTCGGCCAGAACAGTGGCACCATTTTCGGGGCTTTCGGTAACTTTTTTCGATGCGATATTTTTGCTGAAATTAAGGTTGTTCGTTGGCTATCCGATGGTGGTACGGTGGCGGTTCGACGGTGACGGCAAGGCGGTCAAAATGGAGGCCAAACGGAGGTGCTGAATTTTTACCACTGCTGAAATTTCGGCCCTTTGAGGATTTTTTTGGGTCACTTCGATATCGTATTTTGATGCAATATTTTTTGGAGATCAAGAACTCAATGTGCTCTACCTACCATAATTTTTTGGGAGTTCAAAAGTGGCGGCAAGACGGTCAAACAGTGGCTGAAAAAAAGGCGGCGCAGTGCTGCCTACACAGCAAAATTTTTGGCACTGTGAGGGGCTGTTTGGGCTTCTTTTTCAACATTTTTTTGGCGTTCCAGCGGTGGTCCAGGACCATGATGGTGGTCCGGAGGGTGAGAAAAAGTTTCGGGTCTTTGACGGCTCGTTTAGGGTTCCAAAACTCTAAGCGTTTAATCTTTAATTCGAGACCGTCAGATTAAAAGATTAAACGGATTGACCGGATTATAACGACTTAATTTATATTTATTTTGTTGTTGTTTAATTAATTAATTATTTATTTTATTTAATTTCGTGGATGAATTTTATTTATTTTATTTTTTCTTTTATGCATGTTTTAATCAACGGAAGTATATTAGGAAAAACGATTTTATAAAATAAATAATTCTAATAATTTTTAAAAATGAAAAAGTAAATAGATAATTATTTATTTAATTTTTGTGTTAAAAATTAATTAAAATTTTTTTAATTAAAATTCGGGTAATTAATTTCTTTCGCATAATTAAATAAGAAAGTTTTTTTTTATTTTATTATGGTTAAACAAGAAATATTTTAATAGATGAAAATCGAATTTATTTTAATTGGGATTTAAAATATGTTTAATCGTTTGAAATGAACAAAAAAGAAAAATTCTCGATCTTTTAAAATATTAAGTGGGAGAAGAGTTTAGTCACAGATAAATTCTACAGTATCCATTACATGTTCGTAGAGATATGGTTATAACTCGCGCTCCGATTTTGACTTTCGGTCTCCCTAAGGAAGGACTATAATTATGATATCTCCGGTACGAATCTTCGAAAGAAGTAGATTTGAAAATAATGCGAAGTAGAATTGGCTCACACCGAACGCAGAGCTTTGACACGGTATTTTTAAATTAAGGGTAATGGTTACACACTTAACCAATGCATAAAAATATCCTCCCTAAGGAGTCACTATTTTTATTTGTGGTGACCAAAATTAATTGGCTATTTAATTTACTTGGAGTGTCCTATATCAAGGAATGAAAAATCTAGTAGTTCTTTTTTCGTTAATTGTTATACATCCACACTACGACCTATCAATTAATGTGACTTTCGGCCGGTTGTTTTTTAATTTGATATTTGGTTCTGGCAGTAAATTAATAGACTGGCATGTCTGTCCGAACGGGCGTTGATTAGTAGACGTCCACACTACGTGGCCTGCTTAATCACGAATGATTCGGGCTGCCAATAATTCTTTTTAAATTA
>JAULJZ010149612.1:7921-23677 GCA_032270985.1 Heliamphora pulchella | reverse complement strand
TCACTCTCTCTCTCTCTCTCTCTCTCTCTGTGAATTGGAAACCATAAAAAAATTCTCTCCCTTTTTGCAAAAAACTCAAAACAAATACTCTCTCCCCCCTCCCTCCCCCTTTGTGTGCACATATCTCTATTGCAGAGGAGAAAGGAAAAACACTAAAAACCGATTTAATGTCAGCATCGACAATGGCAAGTGCTCCAAGCTCGTGGTCTCACAGCATGTTAGAGATCTCATTCTTTCATTGTCTCCCGTATTTACATTGCCTTTCTATTGGTGTCTTCGGACTTTGTCCTACTTGGTAAGCGCCTGTGTGTGTATGCATTGAATACATATTTGGAATCTCAATTTGAATGCTGAGACACTGTTTTTGTTGATATATATGTGTGTATGTACGTATGTACTAAATGAAAATAAGTACACAGAAAATATGGGTTCTGAACTAAACTAATTAGATTTAGTTGAGGGGAAAGTCAGAAGAGAAAAAGGAACAAGGTAAAGGGGGGACACACACACACACACACACACACACACTTATTCAGGTACTCTCCCTCATCCATTAATATTTATATATGTATTTATATTAGATGAATCTAAAGTACAAAAATACCCTCAAACAATGCATAATGTAACACTCTTCCACAAGTGGGTGCATGGATTTCTCTCATGCCCGACTTCTGTACAAAGTGTGATGAAGATCTTACTACTAACCCCTTTATTGAATACATCAGCCAATTGATCCGCAAATCTCACAATGAGCATACAAATTAAACCCTTGCACAATTTCTCCTTCTCCTTTATGTACAACAGTCAACTTAAATATTTAAATATGCCAAATTTTGTCTTTTTGCACCAGGTTGTGAGCAATGTTAATGGCATTTTTACTGTCACAATGCAACTTCATAGTCCACTATCAAGAATCTCCAAAATCTTTTAGCAACACTTAAGCTCACTAATGCTATGAGTCATAGTCACATTCAACGTTTGCGCTGGATCTAGCCGCCACTGTCTATTTTTTACTTCACTGTGTAATTAAATTCTCTCATATAAAAGTACAGTAGCATAAAAAATGCCATCTAACATGAACTAAGCTAGCTCGGTTTGTATCAATGAATACTTCCAATCTCACATGACCATGGTCAAACAACAAAATCCCATCCTTAGGAGTTGAAGATACCTCAAAATACAGAAGAAAAAAAAAACATCAAGATGCATTGTACGATGATTATGCATGAATTAACTGATAGCTCACACAACATATGCAGCATCAACAAACCTTTGTTATCATAATCATACAACCGACGATACGGACAAATTATTCCATGCCCCTGGGGCATTGCCCCAAACAGATCTGAGCCACACATTTGTGTGAGGCCCACATCAAAAGTGATGGGACCCACACAGATATGTGGCCCAGATCTGTTTGGGGGCAACGCCCCAGGGGAATGGAATACCTGCTCCACGATACGTGTCGCAATATATCAATTTTGTACCCCAAACAATCGACTTGTATCTAGGACCGGAATTGATGAAAGCATGACTAGCATCAAAACTATATGATTCACAATATGCAACTATGGATTTGGGTTGATACACCCAAAAATCTATTCAACTTTTTCCACGTTTCTAATTGGAAAGGGAAAATCATATTTGAATGCAAAAAGTTATTTTATTTCACTTTGGTAAAATAAAAACATGTATGTATAGATTGTCATAAATCATAAGCCCAAATGCAATCTAGGAACAAATATCGCAGCCACGTCTATTGTCAATTGTCATAGAGACATTGCCTACATATTTCACCGTATGCCCACCATTCAAATCAATTTTTTTATTAATTTATTTCCTAATATACGAAATATATCATTAATAGGCTAAGTTAATCTCTCTTACAATATTGTAAGATGCGATACAATATTTGTAAGATGCGATCTTTGACCTTAACCCTCACTAGAAAGTATTGTTTCTCGCCTAATAGTTAGCCTCCTGGGTTCGTCCCTCTAGATTGACCTTAGAGGGGGGATTGATGTTTGACCAGAATTGTTGATCTTGTAGGGCCCGCATTGGACGCACATGCTTTTTATGTCTCCTAATATCATACTTGGTTTGGAAAATGGCTTAGGATTGATAGTGACATAGTATTGCTACTCTCAAAAATGATGGGATTGGCAATACCACCTTCCTAGTGGTATTATTAATCCTATGAGGTAGGATTAGCCACTTCATCTCATCCAATAATACTCTCATTTAATCACATGTTTTATCCTACTCTAATCAAATGCGATAAAAATATTTTTATGATATTCCTAATTTTATCCTATATCTTACATATTATTAATCCCTTATATAATCCCATGGTATTACTAATTAAAATAAACCCATCAAAATATCTTACCAGCAATCAAACATGGTCCGAGCCCAAAAGGCTTCTCAAGTCTGAAGGATCCAACATCATCTTATAAGTCCGTCCTAGACATCTGCATCCGATATGGAATCCCAATATTCCCATCCCAATGCTGATATGACCTTGAATCTAATGTTATGTAAAATGCGTGGCCTCACAAGTTTGTCACTCAAGGTTCTAAGCTCAAAAGGCCAGTTTGATGCCTTCACACTGGAAGTTCATGCACCGTCTCTATAAGTTCACCCTACACATCATCCCCATTTGATGTGAGATACAAACACATCCTAATTATAAAACATGAGAACAATCCCAAAAAGGCTTCGACCGACCGCTTGGAATCAATGCAGGACCAGCTTTCATTGTCAATCAGAAGGTTATACATGTATTATGCTGCAGAGAGGGAGGTGGGTAGCACTGTCCTTGCATTATCTTGAGAAATCAACATCATCTCCGCGAGGCAACGAAGTTGCCAGATGAATGATGAGGATTGGTTGTTTGGGTCATGCTTGAAGATAAGCCACAACTCGCAGATAGTTGTCATTCATCAGTTTTTGCAAACCGATACATTGACCGGAAATTTGGCAAAATTATGGTATGACTGAAATAGTATGAGACTAGCCAAGAAATCAACCGGAACAAAAAATCATCTGTTAATCGTACCAATATCCTACTAAAATGGTGTGCACGGATACAGCTGATACAAGCCAAGATTGAAAACCTTGGACATAGTTCATAACAACAAAATTGCCAAGATAGGCCAGAACAGTGCAATAATTTGAATGGAATGAAATTCAAGGACGGTTGTATTGTTTCTTTGCTGAAATGGTACACCCACACCATACCGGCCAGTACAAAACAAGATAGACTACTGTTCTTATGATATATAATAGTACATTTGATGTTATCACTTCCCATAATTCAACCATGAAGCAAACAACAAGCTAGAATCGCATACCATTAAAATGAACAATCAAAACTACCAATGGAAAGAAGGTTCAGTCTGCTGCATGCGCTCCCCAAAAGGTGCACGCAACAACTCTATGCACACTACTATCATAAAAACCACATTTTATCGGAAACAACTATGATTATCACTATATGATAGTAAATGTTATCACTTCCTCTAATTCAACCACAAAGCAAATGACAGGATAGCATCATGTAACACTAAAATGAACAACCAAAACTAACAACGAAAAAAAAGGGCTGGCCAGCCACCAGCCTCTGATGCAGATCCCCCAAAAGGTGTCCACCATTGCAGTGTAAGTGTTCCATTGGGTCATAGAACCACACAGGATCTTAATAAGTCTGCAGCTAGACATAAAACTAATAACTCCATGGAGTTATGAATCTTATGATTAATGTGTCGGAATTTTGTAACCCAGCCACATTGAGTTGTAACATTGTGTCATAACTAAGCACATTCAGTCAAAAGTGGTAAAATATGAGCAACACACCATGGGCCCCTTTTAGGGATGCACACCACAGAATTATCCTATGAAGAAATAGCACAATCTTCTAAAAAGAACCTACACGCGGCCACTGCAATGATTTCACACACAACATAAAGGACCAAAATGTACCCAAATGGGATCACAAGAAATAATAAGTTTGTAAATTAAAATAAGAGAAAAGTACTAAACAATAACAACAGTGTAGACTAATAACAAAGAAAATCAGTTTTACAATCAACAACTGTCTCAGTTAAAAGATAAACAAATCTAGCAAAAGTATCAGAAAAGAAAAACAATATTGCATAACAACTTGTATCGAGTTATCATACCTCACAAATGTCATTCCCCCTCTGAAACTCTTCTGTCATTATCCGCATGGTACTTGAGGATACATTATAGCTAGAATTCATGCAAGGATAGGCAGGAGTGATGATAGGCATCAAGTGGAACCTGTCCTTGGGATATCTTCTAGGATCCCAAACTTGCAGCCCAAGAGACCCTTCTTCAATATTAGAGAGCATTACAGGATTTGGCCAACGCCACTGAGTATAAACCCTGAAGAACCGAGACACTAACATATTGGGCAGTGCATTGGGATAAAGCTGGCATATGCGAGCAACAAGCAATGCCCAATTTATACCACCTAGAAATCCTGCAACCTGACCATGACAAAGAAGAGCATTCCTAAGGTACGGGAATTATAGGGTAACAAGCACGAACACGATATAATCCTGCCTGTCAGAAAAAGTCTTCCATACATTAGAGTAAACACCACGACGTTTTGCCCAAAACCTCATGCATCTCAATGTAGTGCGGAAATTCTGCACCACAGAAAACAGAACACAATCAAAACCTGCAATACTGCAAGGACTAAAATACGTAGATGCACATACAGAAAGTCAGTAACAACCACAACCTGGATATTTGGAACCAAACGAAGAATTTGGTCAGTAACTCTACACCCATTAAGACTACGAACTGTTTGCTCATCCGCATTCTGTAGTATTGAGTCCTGTGAAATATCCAAGTCCTGCACCATCATGGTGTCTTAGAAACCAGAAGTATTGACTGCAATCAAAGGCAATCTTAGAAGTTTCAGAAATTAACAAGCAATTGCACCATACCATTCAGAAAAAATAAAAACAATTGTAACATGATATTGAGGTGCATTAGAAAACAAATTTTGGTTCTTTAAAAGAAGTTAAATATCATCAAATCCCAGAACCAAATAGCAGCCTGATATAAAGGTGTAGCACACAAATCTGAATTTTACATGATTCGTCTCAGTGAAACATTAGGTATGTCTCAATGGTTGTTACAAGGGAAGGTGGTCTTGAGAGCAGGAACATAGTGCATAAATCACTTAGTCATGGTACAAGAGTGAGAGCATTCACAAGGTGATAGAAAAGGGGACAAATTACATCACCTAGCTGCCACCAAAAAATAAAATTAGAAAAAATCGTAAATTATGCCGCAAAAGGAGGCATAAAGGCACACTAAGAGGTTGCCAATATAAACCCAGCACTTACTTCAGGGATAACCCAAAGCGATAACTTCGCATAAAGAAGGTCTATAGAAACCCCATTGAACTTAAAGTTCATCACTGGAACATAAGCATCGGGTACAGGGTGCAACTCTTTTACTTCAGGCATCTCTGATAGCATCTTATGTAGCTCACCAAAAAAATCTTCCTGAAGCCAATCCATCAAAGCATTTGTAAGTCAATCAAGCAACACCGCCTAGACTAAAAGATGAAAAAAAAAATTGCAAAATAGTTTAGCTAGAGCATATCGCACTTCTCGTGTTGCATGCCGAGGTCCCACGCAAAGCGTGTCTATATCTGCACCAGGGCCATGTACCTAGTTAAGCAATTAAAACAAAAAAGAAGAAGAAAGATCAATATAAGATGTCCCTAAAATTGCCAGATAAAGAAGATCAGTGATGAAACAAATCTTAACAAGAAGTTCAAACGAAGAGCAGTGATGAAACACTATTCAAATTTTGTGAGCACAAACCATAGATAACAACTGCCTACAAACAACATGCCATTCTGAGGACCACAATTTTGTATCTTTCTCATTGCAAAGGCTTCAGCCATAGTTGCATTGTTACGGGACACTGTGGTAGCATATTAAACCTAGATAAACTACGGTTAACAATATTTGGCTTCTGATTTAGACCATGAAAATATAAAGCCACATATTGATATTTATCACCTAACTAGTGAAATTACAACAACACATAATTGTTGTTTAATCCTGATAAAATGCATATTTCATTTCATATCATGTATGTCAAGATATGGTAGCATCTTCTCAATGGCAGAATAGGTAGAAATGACAAATATTCTCTGTTTTATAAGCGAAATGACATGTAGGGGTGTTCAAAATAAACAGGAAGAACCCAAAAACCGGACTGGACCGGATGGTTTGGTTCGGTCTATATTAAAACGGTACAGTTTCGTTTCATAATTCTTGGACATCGTTTAGTACGGACCGGTTCTTGGTTTTTATTGAAGGATGGTTCGAACGAAACCGGACAGTTTTTACAACTTGAGATCTCTATCTCTAGCATGGTCCATAGGCAAGAAAGGGAATGTACGGTTGTGATACCCCGGAATACACTTTATCGACTGATTCGGCTTCAATTAGTTCTATAAGTCAAGCAATGAACGCTGTGATTAATGTGGTTTAAGTGGCTAGTTGGGTAGAGAGAGGTCTGTGTGAACTTGGGACAGTAGTATTGGACTTGTGGGATTGCATTGGCAACTTGAGAGGTTGAAAGTTGAGCCTACTGTGTACTTCAATATTGTTGCTATTGCAAATTGATGAAGAGGAACTGCAGGTGGGTTTGGCAGCTAAACTTGTTTTGGCTTATGAATTTGTTAAAATTGATTGCTTTGAACAGTGAACAAGAATATGTGAAAGGGAGTAGTTTGGGAATGGATGGATTGGTTCTGCTTTAGTTTCACTACTACAACGGTTCGGATTGGTTCTAAAATTTCTGAATCCGCTACAAATAGTTCGCATCCTGGATTTGCTTAGAAACGGACCAATCTGATCCGTCTACACCCCTAGATATGTCTTCTCCTTTTTCATGATTGAAAAGAAAAATATTCTCATATTAGAGGGCTTAGCTAATGCATAACTAATAACGTCATAAAAACTAAAAGAAGTTACTCATTGAGGCAAAATGATGTTTTCATTAATATGCAACCCAGAGAAATCAAAAATTCAAATATTAAGAAGACATTATTCTTCATTGTAGAAAATATCTGATGCATAAATAACTTCATAAGCTTTTGTTTATTCTTTACTTCATGCTAATAAACAATTACTAAAGTGTTACTTTTTGGATAACTAAGATTCTATCCTGGAATGTCAGGAGGGGCATAACCTCTGTTCAAGTTACAGCCTAACAAAATGCTCAAAAAGGCTCAGCATGCGAATTTAGTTCCATTATAAGTAAATAAAAGGAGGATTCAGGAAAAAGAACAACATTCTATGCCAAAAATGGAAGCAATGCAGTAAAGATGTCTTAAGCTTTTTGCACCCTCAGTTCCGACTTCCAAACTTTGTCTATTTCTCTCTCCACAAACACCACATGAAACTCAAAACTAGACAACTGCAAGCTCCATAACCCCTTTTTCCATATCACAGCATGTCAAAAGTCTAACTGTTTCTACTTCTTTTCCACGTAGGCAGCACCAATTTACAAGTTTATGACCTCACTTCTACAAGAATCAGTAGCAAATATAGAGTTTAGGTTCAGCTGTCCAAACAAGAAAATGCAACTATTATTGGCAGTTCTGACTTCCAAATAATTTTCGAGGGAAATGGACCTCTACTCACTCCACTGTGGAGGCAATAGCAAGATTTCATCAAGAAAATATCATTCCCACGGTTCCACTTCAATGTATCCATCCCGTTTCTAAGAACTTCAATTCGATACGGGAGCTCAAAAAACTCATTCATTGCCTAGAATTCCCAATTCTAGAGTGGTCTAATGAATAGATGTTCCAATATTATCCCTGGCCTTCAATTCCCAATCCTAGAGTGATGTAATGAATTGAGGTTCCCACACTGTTCCAGACCCAAAGATTCTCATGCAGTCAACCACCAAAGCTTCCTTTGTTTGCAACAATGCTGTAAAGATTCGAGAATGCCGCTGCTAAAAGGTTGCTTGATAAAACGAACTTTCCAATACCCAAAAAGAAAAATAGTGTTAAATTGGTATATTGGAAAAATTTTATTCAATCATTCCTAAGTACAGCTTAAACCTTTACTCTGAACCACTTGCTGATACTCTTGTTATCGAAGACCCCTAATAGAAAATATCAAATTTTGTAGTAAAGGTCCTTAAATAATCATGAGTAAAACATCAAAAAATTCTCAATCCAACTTCTAATCATATCCTACCAATTTATCCAAAGAAAAAACGTCAATACAAGTTTAAAAAGTCGTGAGATAGTGCAGGTCCAAAGGAGATGTGGCAAAACACACCAGACGCCATATGGAGACTGAATGAAAAATAAAGCAGCTCAACCAGAGGGAGAGAAGGTAAAAGTAAAGAGTGTAGAGTTTGATAGAGTACAGAGCCTATAGGACTAAAAAGTGTAGAAGTAATGGGGAGAAGTACAACCTTCTATTCATAAAAGGTGATTACATGCACAACTACATGCCGGAGAATTTCACAATTTGTTAAGGAAAGTAGTTAGATTCTGTGAGCATCCTTTTGGAAGGAGACCTTGCCTTGGGGCTTGGAGACAAGGGAACAAAACTCCTAAAATGTTCTAGGGGATATCTAAGTGCGATGAGGCCCTCTTTCTCTCAATTGGAATGGCCAAAAGCGACCAGAAGATGTGAGTGAAGTGCCAAAACAAGATTTCGCCGAAGTCCCATGGTATATGTTGAATTGTTATACATGCCTAGGTCCTGCCTTGTGAGTCTTCACCTAGGTAGAGAGATACGGGGTGTTATCCGGAATCTTGCCTCTCGCAAGATAACAAGAAGCAACATTTTAGTATTTCTTAAATGTTAGACTAAAGCATATGCCCATGTTGTTCGTTTAAGGTTCCATAAGAAGTCCTGTGGTGGCCACACACATATCCCGTGCAAGATAGCATCTGGTCTCTACGATGCCCATGTTCTTCGTTTAAGGTTCCACAAGAAGGCTTGTGGTGACCAAACACATATCCCATGCAAGATAACATGTGTATGGCACGTGGCCCTTTTGATGTTGTATAGGACACGACGTGTGTGCAGGTGTACGGTGTACCTGCAACATAGAGCATATTGTCCAGTAATTATCAGCATGCGTGCAACTATATACCACAAAGAAGAAACTCAAAATTTTAAAAGAAAATAAAAGGCTAAAATGTCACACATGATGGTGGTCAATCTTCATGCTTCATTCTAAGACATCAACAACATCAAGGTCGTAATACAGAAGAGACTCAATTTATGTTACATGAAGAACCGTACGGTACAAGTACGCGTCTAAGTGTCTAATTCATTTAATCACATTCTTAGGACACGTAGACATGGATCTAAGTAGCATGAACACGGACACGCGATACGACACGAAGACGATACGGACACGCCGATACGTCAATTTTCAAAAAATGCAAGACAAGGCACGTCTGGGACAAGTTATAATTTTACATTTTTATTTATTTATTATGTGTCAAATATATGAACAATTTATTCAATGTAATTAAAAGTATACATCTTACTAATAAAATTTAAAAATTTTATATTTTTTCTTATAAATGTTCGAAAATATATTTAATGTGCATAATTTGCGTTTTGAAAAATACAAAACATTGTTACTATAAAGAAATTAATCACATACAACGTGTTTAGAGAGTTCCAAAAGTGCCATTAAAGTGTTCGTAAAGTTTTAAAAAAGTGTATGGCATTAGAAATTTAATTTTTTAATTAAGACACGTTTAAAAAATGTTGAATATGAATTTAAGAGTATTCGAAGAGTATCCAAAGAATGTTGTGTCCGACACGAGCGTCCGACATGACATGCCACCATCGTAAAAGTGTTTGTGTTTCTTAGACATGGACAAATATTCCTATTTTTTAATATAATTTTTTTTGGGTAAAATGAAACATACAATGTGTCATAGACCCTTTCAAGTATATTATTGGAGTTTGACGCATGTTATATTCCTATTACACATGTTGGAAGCAAATTTCATGGCTTTACTTGAGTATTAGGTGTCAACAGTGGTACTTCATACATTAGAAGAGTGAGCGTAGCATAACTCTCAATAGAATAGTCAATTAACGCTCCAAATACATTAGTTTAGACCTAAAAGGTGTTGAAAACCTCTTTGCAAAAATAAATAAATCCAACTAATATTTAAAGTCTCAGGCCAGCTATCAATACCCGCAAATGATTTTGGATGATGAGGTATAATAGCGCATCACAAGGTACTTGTACTGGTATCCTGCAATTTTTGCAGCACAACAATCCATAGCAAAATATGTTGATACCATGCATCAATACATCAAATGTCAAGAGTCCTACACATTTGACGAGGGAACAAAGAAGCACTCATAAAACATGGCATCACCATCATCACAGTGAAATGAAGACGTGGCCAACAGAAATATACTAGACTCGAGGAAGTCCTTTTTAAATGCAAACACCCAAAACTCAAATATCATTCCTCATAGCAGCAGCAATACTATCAATATGTATCTTAAGGTAATCCAGGCCACTTTATACCAGATACACTTTTAATTCAGCATCAGTTTTTCTTCTTTTTTTTCAAACAAACAAAGTAGAATGCTAGAAGTCAACAAATCAACTCTCTGCATTTAAACTATAAATATAAACTCCCTGCATTTGATCAACTCTCTCTCTCTCTCTCTCTCTGCATTTAAACTATAAATATAAACTAGCAAAGAACACTTGTGCACGAGAAATACGAGTCTAGATGACCTTCATACCCCTAGCCGATAAGAGCCAAAGGTGAAAATTTTAGCATTCGCTTCTTGTACCAGCTGTTCATTCAACCCCTTGGCACGACTTATGCTTTTTACCCAAATCTTCACGATCTGTTCAATTTGCAACATCGAAAACAAAATTAAACGTCACGACCCAGTAATTGTAATACACTGCAAAAACCAGAGTGTAAAAGACAATCAACCTGGTCTAATCTCCCCAGCACTTCCTCCCTACTAACTGCCTCCTCCTGGCTCTCATACAATCCCACATTCGCCAAATACTGAATACCCAAATTGTCAACTTAGTTCCTCTCAATTAATATGGGTAATAGAACAGTGGTGCAGAGGCAATGGAAAGGAAACCTTTTCGAGTTCGCGGGTCTTGAATACGTCATATTCTGTTGGCCCACTCCAAGAGATTGGTTCTGTAATGCCCAGCCGTTGTTCCTTGTTCCCATTGTTTAATCCAGGGCTTCCCATTTACTTTATTATTATTATTATTATTATTATTATTATTATTATTATTATGGTAACAATTAAGTTTAACAATTAGTGCGTTTGTGTACACTATCTGTTGACAATAATGCACCGTTTTTACCTAGCTTTCAAGCAGAAACCAGGAATTGAAGTCATGTGCAATGAAAAAAGAACACAATAACAAAATCGTTGTTAAAGGCACAGTTACTGGTCAAAAAGCCCATTCAAATGAGCCCAAAACTACAGATAAATATAGAACAGAGAGAGAGAGAGAGAGAGGAAAAATCCCAGAATTGATACTTGATAGTAGGAGCAGATAGCTGGGTACAACACAACATCACTTGGGCGTATATAATTTTTCTATAATTTTTGGCTTTTGGGAACAAACCGTAACCCTAGACGTTGAACAAATTCAAATTAACAATAGATAATCATTTCAACCCCAATTCAGCTATTGATCAAGCACTGAGTTTCAAAATTCTCCGACTTTTCGGCCATATCCATCGACAGAAATTAACACAACCAAATCAAGCTTGAAACCCTGTGAATCAAAAAATAAATAAATAAATAAAAATCAGACTCATAATCTTAGAAGATGTAAGAAAGAGAGAGGGAGGTGCTTACGGAGAAATGGCAATCGAAGATTTTGACGATTCGATCATTTTCGGGGCGTTGCTCGTGTACCAGAAGTGATTGCGTGTACATATAAAATTTTTCGATAATTCTAACGTTTTCGAAATCAAAATTCAGAAAACTATTCCAAATTTAAAATAAAAATTTTAAATTTAGATATATATTGTGTTAGTTATTCTCTAAATAAATTTAAATTATTAATTTTAAATTTTTAGTAAGTTTTTAAAAATATTTTCTGAGTTGGTAATATTGTTAATAATTTTTTACTCTTGTTTGGCAAATGGTTTTAACATGATTTTAAATCAAGTTTTTGTCTTTTTTGCTTAAAATTTAGAAAGTTAAAAAAATTATTTTTCAACTCAAAAGTTTTTTAGTTTTTTTCTTTTTAATAATTTTTTTTATATTTTTAAAAAATATCATAATATTTATTATATAATTTTATTTTTATAAAAATTATATTTTTAAAATATACTCGTTAAGATTTATTAAAACAAGATTCATATTAAATATAAAATTATATAAAAATAAATTTTTAAAAATTATAAAAATTTTAAGTAAAATTTTTTATATTTTGATTTAGAACTACTTTAAACATTTAATTTTAACTTAAAATAACTTTAAGCAAAAATTCTCTTAAAACCAAGTTGGCAAATAAAACCTTTATAATTACTAGTGATGTCACTTTGCTCTACATGATAATTTATTTTTATTGTTTAATTTTGTGTTTAACATTAATGAGCAACATAATATATTTTATTTTTGACATTTAATTATATTAAATTTGTGTAAAATGTGAGTTTGAAAAAAATTGTCTTAGGCGTATTTAATAAAATTACGGTTAATAATTTTTAGTTTCGTACTACTAATTTTAATTATAAATTACAAGTTTTTCTAAACGTCAATAATTTTTATTATAATTTATAAATATATTTTTTTCTATTCTAATTATAAATTACAATTTTTTAACAAATATTCACAATTTCTTATACTAACTACAATTTATCCATATTTAAAAAAGCCAGTTGCTCATCAATCTTTCGTCTTTGGTGAAATTACCTTTTTGCCCCTTAATTTTGATTTCTGCTTGCTTTGATATGGATGGAAGTGTTATATTATTCTATACATTAATAGTGAATAAAACCTAATATATAATAATAATAGATATATCTCATGTTTATTATTCGTATCGTTCATTTTATAAACTTGTTTAGAAGATCATTCATGTAAAAAGTTAAATTGATCGGATATCAATAACTAATTATTTAAATATACTTATTTTAAATAGAAATACATGATCTATCCATAAAATCACATATAACATTAAAATAAATCTTATAAAATAATATATCTATAAATATATAATCAATCGATCTTTTAACGTATATGATCTTATTATACTCTTCAAGATAAATAGTTCAGATCATTGAAAGGAACTTAATATGAGCTCATAAAAATTAAACTTTATGATAAAAATATGTTTTATACCTTGCAAAATAAAAAGTTGGATCCTAACCATTAGATGATGCTTTTATTATTCTTCATAATGTATAATAATTTATCTTAATGTATAATTGTTATAGATACATTTCATGCTTATTTTTATAATCGTATTGTCCATTTTATAGAACTTGTTTAAAAAATCATCAGTTCAAAAATTAAATCAATCAAATATATATCAATAACTATTTACTTAAATATATTTATGTTAAATAAAATTGGTAGTCTATTCTTAAAATGACACGTACCGCTAAAATAAGTGCTATAAAACACTATATCTGTAGATATCAAATCAATCTATGTTTTTTTAAAAATTATTTTTTTAATATACTCTACAAGATAAACGGTTCGAATCTTCGAAAACCTACAAAATATGATCATTTGAATCATGAAAGAAGAAAATTTGATGAACAAAAACAAAATAGAGAAAAAGATTCTAAACCAACTCTGCAAAATCAAGGATTAACTAAAGGGAACAGTCTACCTAGAGGCAATCACTACAAAGTTTTATAAAATATTATTATGTTAGTATTAATCATTATCTTAAAATTATATAAATTAATTCTATTTTATTTTAAAACTTAAATATTTGCCCCATATAATTTAGAGTTATAGTACACTCTTAATTCCAATAAAATTTTTAGTTCCAATAATATTATTTAAATAGTTTAGAGTTATCAAATTTCAAATAATTTTTAAATTTAATATGGGATTTCTTTATGTTTTAACATATGTTATATAAATTTAATACTATGTTAAATTTATAATTACACAAAATTAACTGCATAAATATATTTTTACTGTAATGGTAAAAATGTCATAGCACAATCAAGGTATTAGATAATATCACTTAACAAACATGTATTTTTATTACTTTTATCTCAATAAATTATATTTTTTTATATTTTTTAAATAATTAATTTCTCCCAGCATCATTATTAATGTTATGACATTACAATTTTATAGAATTGGGTTGCAAATCGAGTTATGTAATAACTGTGGTTCAATTAAATGAATGATGTTTCAATCAATACTACCAAGTTGATGGAATTTGCATCAGAGATAATAGCTTTTAATTTATTTTAAATTTATATTCAGTTAATTAATATCTCCTATTATCTTTTATCTATTCAATATTTTTAAAACATGGACAAATTGCAAAAAAAAAAAAGCATTCCCAACAGTACAAATTAAAAATTATCATGTTATCCAGTTAAAGTCGCGAGTATATACAATTTATACAAATTTAATGCTTCAATTTAACATTGGTTCTATTACTGTAAATTCTCCATGTGTATTCAATAGTTTATTTTCACTTCCTTACATAGCAGATTCTATCCCAACAAATTCATTACTTGAGACAGAAAATCTAAATCTTCCACCTTAGAACTAAAACTAAAATAGTTGTTCAAAATTGAAAGTCTTTTCTATGCTACTAAAAAATAGCACCCACTTAAATTCATATATTAATATTATGCCTGTAATATTTTTTTTGCTAATCTAGTATATACAATCATTTTGCACTTATTTTGTGGACAAAACTAATTATTAGGCTTACTGATAAATTGGTTGGTAAACTTTGTGTTGTATATAAGTAACTTGCTATATTATCCTATGAATACTAATATTTTTAGGTAATTATGGATAGGGTAAATTACACTGACCTTCACTGAGATTTTGCTCAAATACAGTCAATTTCATCCTTTTGGACAAATTACACTGACTTCCCTAGACTGAAATGTTGTTACATACTAACCCAAACCGTTAGGGTTCCGTCCATGGCAATTTGTTTCATTAGTTACATAAAATTTTATTCCCATTTTTCCCTGTAGCCATCAAATTTGTTTTTTCTTTTTTTTTTCTTTTTATAAAATTTATAAAATGATAATTCTTCGGTTTGAATTCGCCAGAGTAATTTACCGGCAGTCGAATCCGTTCACTAGCGACATTAAATCGTCAAAAGAGTAATGAACGTCGTCGATTGAGAAATAATAATGTGCACAGTGGTGGCTGTGTGCGTACAATTTATGAAAATAATAATCCCTTAAAGTGGTCACGGCTGTGGGTGTTTGCAGCAGTTTAAACTAGTTCAAGGTAGTCGATGGTGGTCCTGGAGGTGGTGGGTGGTGGCGCTGGTGGTGGTCGTGGTGGCCGAAGATGGCGCCGTGGTGTGGAGGAGGAGAGACAAGGTGAAAACGGGAGAGAGAGAGAGAGAGAGGAAAACAGTGGTTAATGGCGGCTACTAGAGCTGTTCAACAACCCGTCCAACCCGTTCAACCACCCCGTATCCATCTGTTCCACACCGACCCAAGCAAATTTAAAAAGAAGAGAATGG
>JAULJZ010149611.1:0-10288 GCA_032270985.1 Heliamphora pulchella | reverse complement strand
TCTGGAGGATATGCTGAGGTCTTGTGTCCTTGACTTCAGAGGTTCTTGGGAGGATCATCTACCTTTGGCAGAGTTTGCATACAACAATAGCTACCAGTCCAGCATTGGGATGGCACTGTATGGGGCTTTGTATGGTAGACCGTGTAGATCGCCCGTGTGTTGGACAGATGTGAGAGAGACCACAGTTTTGGGACCAGACATGGTACGGGAGACAACAGAGAAGGTTGCAGTGATTTGCAAGCCCCTACTGACAGCACAGAGCCGCTAGAAGAGTTATGCAGATCAGAGGAGGCGACCTTTGGAGTTTGCAGTGGGGGATCACGTATTCACGAAGGTCTCATCACGCAGGGGTTTGATGAGATTTGGTCGTAGCTGGATGCTATCGCCACGCTTCATCGGACCATTTGAGATCCTTGACAAGATTTGGGAGGTTGCTTATCGTCTGGCTTTGCCACCTCAATTAGCATATGTGCATAACGTGTTTCACGTTTCTATGCTTTAGAGGTACGAGCCGGATCCGTCACATGTGTTAGATCGGGCTGAGCTGCGGGTTGATGAGGATACTACTTATGAGGAGCATCCGGTAAAGATTCTTGACACGAAGGAACAAGGATTGCGGGGTAGAACCATTGCTTATGTCAAGGTCTTATGGCTTCATCACGGGGTTGAAGAAGCTACATGGGAGTTGGAGTCTGAGATGCGTGCTAGATACCTAGAGCTTTTTCCCTTGTGACCTTGTAGTGAATTTCGGGGGAAAAATTTCTTAAGAGGGAAGAGTTTTGAGACCCAGACCCGTTTTTTTTAGACATATATATATGATGTGTCTTGCATATATATTTGTACGATGTATGTTTTACTCGTTTTGATACATGTTTATGTTTATATGAGCATATGGGGTTGGTTCCTGAGGTTGTAAGGAGTTGCAGTTCGAATTTCAAAATTTCCAAAAAAAGAAGATATTTTCGAGATATTTTGACTGTAAATATCTTTATCTTTCTAATCCCATTAGAATCAACCCGTTTGCATTGGTATAGCGAAAATGACACCGATTCTCCCAAAGTGTGTATCAAATATGAACACTATTTGGTAGAATATTAATTAAACATTAAAGAAGAATGCTATGCATGCAGGGTCAAGTCTTAATGCTTCTAAACTCAGATATATCATTCTAAAAATTATAAAAATGTATTTTTAGGTCTAAGTCCTCTTTTCTAATTTTGAAAGTCACTAAGAATATTGCCACTATTCTAGTGTTCATACTCTACATTGTCACATATTTTTATTTTGCTACAACTGAGGTCTTAGAGGCCAAATTCAGAAATGTGTAAAACATGAGAAGTGTTTAGAACCTCCCAAATAAGCTACCTACCAATTTTCAGAATTTATTTTTAGCGTTTGCTATTTTTAAAATCCTCTGAACGGTAGAAAAAGTCTTCAAAATCTTGACAGAATGTTATAAGCCTGTGTTAATGCTATTCTTTAAGTTCTTAACTCTATGCTATGTTTGAGTTAATTTATTTGATTGGTGGTGTTATTTAAATTGTTTTACATACTTAAAATGATTGGATATTTATGTGCAAACTTAGCTTAAATTTTTACATATGCATGTGACCGTATCATAATTTATGTGTTGAGGTAACTTATATAAAAGTTTATACTTGATTTTGTTTATAAAATTCACGCAAAATTATTCATATGCCATTTAGCTTATGCCATGCATAAATATATATATTTGTGAATTGTAAATTTTGGTATGAAATATCATCCATGTCATCATCGAGTTAGGTTTTACGAGGTTCACCATTTTGTTTTAATGAAAGAATGAGCTTGAACCTTAGGGTTGGTACTATGACTGATGAAAATTGGAATACTTAGAAATTGTATATTGGAAAATTTGTGATATTGGCATATTTTGGGAGGTTTTTACCCCAAGTGCTAAATGCACCTTATTGTTTATGATGTGTATTTTTAGCGAAGGCGGTTTGGATGGCGTAATAATATGAGTTAGATTTTTGCGATCCCGTGCTAGGCCTGGACCTAAGATCCAATGGTCTGAAATGTTAACTTGTCCACTCCATTGCCGTCGGTGATGACCCTGTTGGATACTTAGTTCGACTACATAGTCATCCCACGGCTGAAGAAGTGCTTGATGTCATGACCTAAACCCCAAGTCCGTGAACTACACCCAAAACGTATCTTGTCACGCCCCAAACTCTGAGTTACGCGAAAAGCCTACGAACAACCACTAAAATCACACCAACACAAAGGATGAAAACCCAAAAGCCCAAACAAGGCTAAAACCTTTGTAAAACGTACTACCGAGGGTTTATTTGATATGATGGATTAGCCAAGAGACTAAGGTTACTGCCCCAAAAGCCAAGTCTTTAAAACAAAATACAAGTTTGAATAAAGAAAATTTTTTCTTTTATGAATAAAGAAAATCTTTTCTCATAAACTGAAAACATGCATCTCATACATAAATAAACATATCGCCAAAAAGGCGTACAAAACCAGCCTCAACAGGCTTCACATGTATAAGCACATGTCTCAAAAAGGGAAAAGAGAAAACTACAGCAAGTCTCCCATCACCTCTACACTAGGTCAATTCATCGTGCTCACCTGAAAAAGTTTTACAGCAAAATCCCATATCGTGAGCTAAAGCCGAATAGAATAAAGATAATAAAACTGTAAAGCAGGCTATGCAATTATACACACACGGGCTCAACCACGGGAGCCAAATAGGTTTTCCTTCCAAAATCACAAATTTTCCATCAGACTATCACGAGTCTCAAAAATGTTTTATCTCATAAAATCTCATATTTTTATCCTTCAAACTATGCATATCATTCTAACAGATATCATGCCACAGTTAAGGAAAAGCTGTAAATAAAACAGTAAGCTCGACGCAGGCCACACAGCCGAGGAGAAGATAAAATGTAGTCCTACGTACTGACTCTGTCATATCGACAAATGCAACAATTATAGACTCTCGTCCATTACCCTCGACCCGTAAGTTTAGTAATGACAAGCTCTATACGGAGTCACAATAATAACGCCATTAACGGAGGCAACTGAACCACTCAATTTACGAGAAATAGCCCGAAGGTACAGAGCATCTGTTGCTTAATTTAAGGGACCTGAGATCGAGGGTACAAAACATCCAAATCTCACTCAATTTACGGGGACTAACTCGAAAGTACAGAGCACCTACGCTGCACACGTTTCTGGACTTACACCGAGGAGCAATGGAAGCCCAACTCAACCAAACCCACTGTCACGGTACATGTATGGAGAACATTTAAAACCCCACCGTAGCTCAACTACGAAAACCCATAAAATGATTTATACAACACAGGTTTAAAAAGTGATCCAATCCATCGACCTGGAGATCTAAAAACCATTTCCAACAAAACGTTTAAAAGGTGAGACTCAACCCTGCGGGTTAGCTCCAAACCTCCAAAATCACGTTTTTCACCGTTTTTACAAAATACCTCGTTTTCAAATCTCTTTTGAAAACCACGGGCACCACGTACCCGAGGCACGTATGCAACCGAGAAAAAGTGTAAAAATCAACTTTTACCCAAAAACTACGGTTTAAAACATGTAAACAACATTTCATGCATTTCTACCCGATGAAAACAGGTATAACTGCATATAACACACTCCTAATAGTAGTAGGTCTAGAATCCTACCTCGGAGAGTCAAGAACTCGACGTCTCAAAACTGAACGGCGTCAGAACGAAAATTCGACCGGTTGGATGCGAAGCCCTTGGCTCCGATAGCAAGGATCCGTAAAGGAATCAACAAGAAACCAAGCCCCGGGGCCCTCAAATCTAGAGAGAAGGCAGAGAGAATGGAAAGATAAAGCTTTTTCCCAAACGTCCAGCCCCTGGAACACTTATAGGCACGCAAAAAGACCCTGTTCAGTCGACTGAAAAGGAAGCTTCAGTCGACTGAAGCCCCTCGAAAAGTGTGAACCGCCTCCAGTTCAGTCGACCGAACCAAGGAGTTCAGTCGACCAAACTCCCAAAAACCTGTTCAGTCGATCGAACCTATCCCCTCAGTCGACCGATCCTCACAAAAGGCTACTGGAATTTCTGTTTTGGTTTTGGTCTTGATTTTGTGAAGCAAACATGATTTTTGGGCCAAACACAAGCCAAAAGAGCTCCTACCAAACCCCGAAAAGCGTGTAACACATCTACACATGCTTTTCTACAACTTTAAAGCATAAATCATGCATCGATGCTGTTCATATACTGGAATAAAAGCGTCACATATATAAATAACTCAAAAGATAAGGGTCAGAGTCTCACAACTCTCCCCCCTTAAGGAATTTTGTCCCCGAAATTCGGAATAAGGTCACGAGGTAAAGAAGTCTGGGTATCTGGCACGCATCTCAAACTCCAGCTCCCAAGTAGCTTTCTCAACCCCGTGACGATGCCATAGGACCTTAACATAAGCGATCGTTCTGCCCAGCAACACCTGCTCTTTCGTATCAAGAATCCTCACTGGACGCTCCTCATATGTGGCATCCTCATCAATTCGCGGCTCAGCTCAATCTAACACATGTGAAGGATCAGGCTCATACCTCCGAAGCATAGAAACTCGAAACACGTTATGTACAGCTGCTAACTGAGGTGGCAAGGCCAAACAATAACAAGTCTCTCCAACCCTGTCTAGGATCTGAAATGGTCCAATGAAGCCGGTGATAGCTTCCCGTTACGACCGAACCTCATCAAACCTCTACGTGGAGAGACCTTCAGAAACACATGGTCTCCCACTACAAACTCCAAAGGTCGCCTCCTCTGATCTGCATCACTCTTCTGGTGGCTCTGCGCTGTCAGTAGGCGCTGACGAATCACAGTAACCTTCTCTGTCGTCTCTCGCACCATGTCGGGTCCCAAGACTATGGTCTCTCCCACATTTGTCCAACACACGGGCGATCTACACGGTCTACCATACAAAGCATCATACGGTGCCATCCCAATACTGGACTGATAGCTATTGTTGTATGCAAACTCTGCCAACGGTAGATGATCCTCCCACGAACCTCTGAAATCAAGGACACAAGATCTCAGTATATCCTCCAGAATCTGTATAGTCCTCTCTGACTGGCCATCCGTCAGGGGGTGAAAAGCAGTACTGAACGTCAAGTTCGTCCCCAAGGCCTCCTGCAGACTCTGCTAAAAGCGCGATGTGAAGCACGGGTCTCGGTCTGAAACAATAGATACTAGCACTCTGTGCAATCTAACTACCTCCCTGATGTATAAGCTACTCAGTCGTTCCACCGAATCTCTCACTCGGATGGGGAGAAAATGTGCAGATTTCGTCAACCTATCAACCACAACCCACACGGCGTCGTGTCCCTTAGCTGACCGAGAAAGTCCTGACACAAAGTCCATCGTGACATGCTCCCACTTCCACTCCGATATACGCAACGACTGTAGCAATCTTGTCGGTCTCTGGTGTTCCACCTTTACCTGCTGACAGGTGAGGCATCGGGAAACAAACTGGATCACATCTTGCTTCATGCCTGTCCAATAGAACTGACGACGTATGTCATGGTACATCTTCGTGCCTTCAGGATGCACGGCAAGACGAGAGTGATGACACTCACGTAATAGACCAGCTCGGCATGACTCTGGCACAAACAACCTGCCTGCTAACCTCAGACTCCGATCAGAATCCACAATCCATCCTGCTGTATCCTCGCCACTAGCAACGAGGTCTCGTATCATCTGAGCCTCCTGGTCCACCTGTTGGACCTCTAGCACACGTGCTATCAACGCTGGTCGAGTAACTACAGAAAATAAGGTGGCCCCCGTCGCGATCTCCCTGAGGCACAAATCAAACTCCCCAACATCTGCAAGCATGCCCCACTCACGTATAGCCGCATAAGCTAATGACCTATAAGATTTCTTACTAAGCACGTCTGCCACGACATTGGCCTCTCCAGGATGATACTACAAATCAAAGTCGTAATCCTCTAATAACTCCATCCATCGCCACTGGCGCAAGTTCGGGTCTTTTTGCGAAAACAAGTATTTTAAGCTCTTGAGAACGGAGAAAACCTTGAAATGCTCACCATATAGATAGTGACGCCATGTCTTCAAGGCGAAGACCACAGCTACCAACTCCAAGTCATGTGTCGGGTAGTTCCGCTCGTGCATCTTCAACTGCCGGGAACCATAGGCTACAACCTTATCCACCTGCGTCAAAACACATCCAAGACCATCATGTGAAGCATCATAGTACACAGTATACCCCAAGCCTCACTCTGGAATGATCAACACTGGCGGACTAGTCAGTCTCGTCTTCAGTTCTTGAAAAGTTGACTCACAGGACTCACTCCAAGTAAACACAACTCCCTTTCGCGTCAACTGCGTCATCGATGCAGTAAGTCTAGCAAAGTCCTTCACGAACCGTCGGTAGTAGCCGGCTAGACCTAGAAAACTGCGAATCTCAAAGACACTCTTCGGTCGCTCCCAACCGGTCACTGCATCTGTCTTCGACGAATCCACAGTTACCCCATTTGTTGACACCACGTGTCCCAAAAATCTCACATCCGATATCCATAATTCGCACTTCTCATACTTCGCTTACAAGCGGTGCTCTCTCAACGTCTGTAGTACGATCCACAAGTGATCCTCGTGTGCCTCTCTAGTAAGTGAATATATCAGAATATCATCCACAAACACCACCACAAAACTGTCCAGATAAGGATGGAAGATCCGGTTCATCAAACTCATGAACATAGCAGGTGCGTTCGTCAACCCGAACGGCATAACCAGAAACTCGTAGTGACCATTGCGAGTCCTAAAAGTAGTCTTCGCTATGTCCTTGTCCCTAATCCTCAACTGGTGATATCCCAACCTCAAGTCAATCTTTGAGAAGCAGCTCGAATACCTCAGCTGATCAAACAAGTCGCCTATCCTCGGCATCGGATACCTATTCTTCACTGTCACTTGATTTAGTTTCTTGTAATCGATACATAGATGCAAGGATCCATCCTTCTTCTTTACAAAAAGAGCAGGAGCTCCCCACAGAGAAGTACTCGGACAGATAAATCCTCTGTCTAGCAACTCCTGTAACTGCACCTTGAGTTCACGCAACTCAACGGGTGCAAAATGATAGGATGGTATAGATATGGGAGCAGCTTTGGGAACTAGATCAATAAAGAATTCTACCTCACGGCTCGGTGACAACTCATACAAATCATCAGGAAAGACATCAGGATAGTCGCACACCACCGGAGGTAACTCTCTGCGAACTCCAACCTCATTTAACATGAGAGCTGAGAAATGGAGACCCAGGTTGCCCTGGTTCCGCACAACGCCTGGCATAGACCTCAAACCCTCATCCTGGTCTCTCACAAAACAAAATCAATCTCTTGTCGGTGTACAAACCATTACCCTCCATCGATCACAATCGATGAAGGCACGATAGGTGGTCAGCCAATCCATCCTTAGGATGACATCAAACGCAGTCATGTCTAGGATAACAAGGTCGAACTCTAAACAGTGACCGGCGACGTCCAACACGCAGGATCTATAGAAATGACTCAACGTCACATCCCCACTCATAGGGGTCTCCACGCACATAGTACTACCCAACCAATCCATTTGCAACCCCAATGCAGATGCGAAAGCTGAAGATATAAACGAATGTGATGCTCCAGTGTCGATAAGAACACTATCCCATGATCTGAAAACTAGAAGAGTACCTCTTATCACAGAGGTGGTAGCAGCAGCATCGGGCACTACCGGTGCTCTAGATGAACTAGGATCTGTAAGAACATAAGCTCTGGCCGGTCCGCTACGGTTCTGAACTATCGACTGTCTACCTGACTACACTAACGCACCCCCTTCCGCAAATCGGGACGTCTGAGCTCTAGGCTGCTGATACGTCTGTCGACCCTGGCCTGATGGAACAGCTGGTGCGCCTGCAGTACTCTGTACACTCCCTCCTCCAAGGCAGTCCCTACGGATGTGCCCAGATTGGCCGCACTCAAAACATACCACTGGCCCTCTCCCTTGAGCCTGCGACTGTGACTGAGCCTGAACAGGCACTGCACTCTGGCACTTTGCCGCACGATGCCCTGGCCGCTGGCATCTATAACAAAGAAGCCCTCTCTGCTCTGATCTTTCCCGTTGAAGCTACGGGAGGCGTGGATACAGAAGACTGGGGCGGATACGACCCTACCGAATGCGAACTCGAACCAGATGTCCGTCGACGCTTGTTCTCCCTGCGCCCCTGATCCTGTGTGCATCCCCCGCCCTACTATCTCCTACTGTCCCTATCTCTGCGCGTCTCATTCAGAGTGTCCTCCACTTTTATAGCAGTCTCCACCAGCTCTGTAAAGACCTGCATCCTGAATGCCGCCACTCTGTCATGAATAGCGGGCCTCAAACCCCTCTCAAATCATTTTGCACGAAACTCGTCAGTAGGTACAATCTCCTGTGTAAATCGAGATAGGCTAGTATACTTAGCCTCATACTCAAGCACTGTCATCGTCCCCTGCATCAGAAACAGGAAGTCCTCTCTGTAGCGATCCCTCAAAGTCGCTGGAAAGTATTTCTCCGAAAATACCTTCGTGAATGCATCCCAGGTACCTGCCACTGTGGTCTTGGCGAACTTCCACCACATATGAGCACTCCCTCTCAGCTGGAACGCGGCACATATAATCCTCAGATCATCTTCCTCAATCTGAAGGGAATCCAGAATCCTGGTAACCAGCTCCAGCCACTCAATGGCAACTGTGGGATTGGGATCCCCAGAAAAGGTAGGAGGGTCCAGACAGCGAAACTCGCGCATCGCAACCGTCGCCCTCGGCTCAGGTATGGTCTCTCTCCCCTAGAGGCCTCAGCCAGTTGCCGGATGGAGTCGACCATCTCACGCAACAGATCTCCCTCAGCAACAGGTCCTTGAGGTGCATTAGCATCTCCAACATCTGGGACTGGAACGTCTCTTCGGCCAGAACCACGGCCACGGCCTTGACCTCGGCCTCGTCCCCCTCGCGTGGACATAACTCTATACAAAAGCAACATAACAGGATAAGAATCCATACAACATGTTATTGCTAACGTAAAAGACAAATAAGCATGTTAACACATAGCCACGTAATATCATGTCATCACATCTCATAAATCGAGGAGAACCGACAAGAAGGACTCGTCCATCTGGATAACCTCCTTAGATTCTTTGCTAGAAATCACGTCCGCAAAACGCGTCTCTAACATGGCTCCCAAATACGTTAATCCAAACGCCCGAAGGCACGATTAATAAATCCTAAGGTCCAACCTCCATACCCACATATACACCGCAAGCTATCATGCTATGTAAGAAAACTCTTGAACACATGCAATCAAGAACACATACATCCTCTCAAGGTGATGTACCATCTTTCTCATGGCTCATAGGTATTCGAACCCAAAGCTCTGATACTAAGTTGTCACGCCCCAAACATCCGGGTCACGCGAAAGCCCACCAAAACACTCATTTATGAAAATAAGATTTTCATTAAAAATCAAAATGTACAATATTTGGATAAAAGTTCTCACAGTTCAACTCTCATAAACTGAAAACATGCATCTCATACATAAATAAACATATTGCCAAAAAGGCTTACAAAACCAGCCTCAGCAAGCGTCACATGTATAAGAACATATCTCAAAAATGGAAAAAGAAAAACTACAGCAAGTCTCCCGTCACCTTTGCACTAGGTCAACTCATCGTGCTCACCTGAAAAGATTTTATAGCAAAATCCCACATCGTGAGCCAAAGTCCAATAGAATAAAGACAATAAAACTATAAAATAGGCTATGCAATTATACACACACGGGCTTAACCACGGGAGCCAAACAGGTTTTCCTTCCAAAATCACAAGTTTTCCATCAAACTATCACGAGTCTCAAAAAGGTTTTATCTCATAAAACCCCATATTTCCATCCTTCAAACTAAGCATATCATCCTAACAGATATCATGCCACAGTTAAGGGAAAGCTGTAAATAAAACAGTAATCTCGACTTAGGCCACACAGCCGAGGAGAAGATAAAATATAGTCCTATATACCAACTCTGCCAAACCGACAAAGGTAACAATTATAAATTCTCGTCCATTACCCTCGACCCGTAGGTTTAGTATAACAAACTCTATACGGAGTCACAACAATAACGCCATTAATGGAGGCAATCGAACCACTCAATTTACAGGAACTAGCCCGAAGGTACAGAGCACCTGCTGCTTAATTTACAGGACCTGAGCCCGAGGGTACAAAGCACCCAATCA
>JAULJZ010149609.1:0-10289 GCA_032270985.1 Heliamphora pulchella | reverse complement strand
TTTGATGAGTGATTATAATTAAAAGGATAAAAAAATAGAGATAAAAATAAAAGAAATATTAACTTTATAATGTATTAATATAATTCATTTATTTAATCAGGAACGATATGAGAAAAAAAGTGAAAAAAACAAATACCATCCATGCTCCACCTAATATCAAGACGAGAACATATGGAATGGGGCAGCGCGAGAACAAACAACAGGGTTCGCTTGCTTCCTCCCCGTGTCTCTAAGGACACTTGAATAAAAAATAGTTGATGAATAAACAAAGTTAGCATGTGGAGCTTGGTTTTAGGGTCCACCCTATGGTTCAACCCAAGTTTCTGGAGCCGTTGCAAATTAAATGAAATTTTTTTGTGAAAATTAGTCCATGAGGCAAAATATTTTCTAGGATATGTTTTTAGCTTATGACTCAATTTGGATATATATATATTTATATTGTTGCTTCTGATTGGGTTTAAAAACTATTATATTGCATCTCTTATGTAGTGAAATCCCTGCAATTTTGTGGACATAACCATAATTTTTAGGTGAATCACATAAATCTTGTATCCTGTGTGATTACGTAATTTTGTTCTTTGTTTGTTTTTCCATTACTTGACATAACAAACAATGGCATGATCACACTATAAAGACAACAAACTTACCACAACACTTAATACACATTAGTTGATATAATTAAACAATCCCATGAATCATGATCACACTATAAACATGCATGCACTATGGATGGCCCCTCGGGCACACAAAAAATACATATTTGTTTTGAAAATTAAGCTCCACTATATTCCACACACCAAGTGTCAAGACAATCTGTCAGATAAACAAAAGCTAGTAATACCAAATTGCCAATACAATATCACGAGTTCCGCTTAGGTAAAGAAAGTCAGGAAGATTCAATTACGCAAATCGAAATAGACTCAGTTATGTCAAAGCCAGGATTTTAAATATAGACAATTTACATATCATATTAGCGATACCGATGCCAATATTTCTTGCGATGCCGCGATTTAGAAGCCTAGTCAAAGCTGACAAGTTCAGATTTCAAACGGGACAGACAGTTGCAGAACTCAGAGAATAGCAGATCCAAAAACAACTCCATACGAAGGAAAAAAAGTTCATAAACTACTAAAACCAAACTAAAGAAACCCAAAATTGATCACAAAACGATAACTTTCTTGTATACACACACAAAATACAGATTGAATAGTCAGCGATCATTCAACAGACACACACATACACGCGACTTATACGTTCATGTATACACATATATTCATATAACGAAGTTACGAAGATGGAGAAAGAAGTACCGGAGAGAAGATCCTGGTAGACCAACATTATGAAGGAGTACTTTCTCTCTCTAGAATTCTGGTTCGGAACGGAGAAGAAGAAGAGGAGAGACGGAGAAAGAGAAAACAATATATGTCGAGAATGATTGGGATGGGCTTGAGCGGTGAGTAGTTATAGTGAAAAATTTGTTTGCCGCCTTGGGAACTAATTGGCTCTCTATGTAATTTACCGAAATAGGCCTTTGTAAGAAGCATTATCCGTCACGTTTCTTGCACTTATCAAAGTACAGTTCAATTATAGGAACACTTAGGCCCTGTTTGGTGATTTTACTTATTGACTTATTTGCTTATTTGGCTTATTTGCCTATTTTTTGCTTATTTTTGTCTTTTTTAATTTTTTTTAATATTTTGATTAAATTTTTTTTACTTTTTCGACTCGTCTCAATAAGAGGAGTCTAAAAAGTATAAAAATGTAACTAAATAATGAAAAAAATTCACTAAAAACGAAAAAATTAACTTAGTCAAACTTGTTTATAAGAAAATAAGCAAGTTTAGCCATACAAGGCCTTAGTCTATGTTTGGATTAATTTTTTTGAAAATTTTTTTTGTTTAAAAGTCTCTTAAAAAGTCTATTTGTTTGGCTTTAATTGATTTTTTTTACATATTTTTATATTTATTTTTTTACTAAAAAAACTAAAAAAATCAAAAAATGCACACAAAAAAAATTTAATCCAAATATAGGTTTACTCGTTCAACTTCTAATTTGAAAAAAAAAACTATATATATGTCAAAGTGTTTGGAAAAATTTATGCTTACCTTAATTAATTAAATCTTGTGAGACTTCCATTGTTCATTAGTAAGAGTTTAATTAAAATTGAGACAAAATTTTATATAAATTAAATTTAAAGAGTTAATAACACTTTAAAATATTTTAAACTTAAGATTTCAAAAGAAACAAACAAATACTAGAGTTGCAGACTCTTGCGTCTTAACCATGTGGCCAACCTTTAAGATTAATAATCTAAATATATTAACTTTTCTTGAAGATTTATTGAATAATGTTAATACTTTTTATCTTTTGGAAACTTATCATTTCGTCTTTCAATTTAGATTATAAAATTTGCAATATTAACATTGTAAGATATTTTTTTGATTAATGTAAGTAAGACTTTTTAAAGATTTTATTGGCCTTTAATAGTACAGAAAAAAATTCACATGGTTAATTTTAATTAATTGAAACAAAGATTTAATTTAGTTTGATTTGATAAGTAAGATTTTATTGATTCTAACCTTTTGTTAATAACAAAAGATGTAGGAGTATTTGTCAAAGTTGCTGTTAGTAAATTTTTATTTTTTATTATTAATTTTAATTATAAATTATTAATTTTTTTAAACAAATACAATTTTTACTATAATTTTTAAATATTTTTTTTATTTCAGTTACAAGCTAAACTACTGGTTTCATCAATACTAAACACCATTTAACTTTTTTTTAGGGTTTGACTTAATAATATTAACACCTTTGATTTTTTTGAAAATTACAATTTTACATTTTAAGATTTTAAAATTAGATTACAATTATCTTTTGGTATTAACTAAAGGTTGAAAAAGGGCACTTGATTTCAGTCTCTTTTGGGTTGTTTTGGTAAGTATTTAGTTTAATTTTTGTAATAAGTTATATTTTTTTTTAAACGCTCACAATTTTGGTATAAGTTTTAATTTTTTTTTATTTTAATTATAAGTTAATATATTTATCACTTTATTATAAATTACAATATATAAACTTATTAATTTTAAAATTGCCAAGCACCCTTCTTATAAGAATAAAACACTTCTTATAAGACTAAAACGCTTGGAAAGATTTTTATTAATGGTTGAGGAGGGAAAAGGGGATCCGGCCACGTGGGATTTAAGGGGGCTGATTTTACTAATTTAATTGCATAAAAAGGACTTTGCATGTATAAAGACCTACTATTTTATTTAAATTAAGCAAAAAGTAAATATAGAGTTTTTTTTTTGTTGAATTTGCTAGGATAATAAAATATGTTAGGCACCTTATAATTATTTATATAAGAAATTTATTATATATATGAGAAGGTGAAATGGATAAAAAGTAAGTCAAGTAGCCATAATTTTCAAACTAAGCTTTATAAGTACTTTTTGTGTACATAATTTTTTTAGTAGTTAAAACAAGTAATATAAGACTTCAATTTAAATTTTGACCTTATATATATAAATGAGTGTATAAGGTTTTGTTTGGGATTAGCCAAAAAAATACTAAAAAGTCACTTTAGCATAACCTAACCTAAACTTCCTTCTCTTTCTTATTGCTCAAATGGGCTTTGTTTTATTTGCTTTATTTAAGTCTTTAGATTGAGGGTGTTTGGCAAAACTAGTGGTACTAGTTTTTAATTTTTTATTACTAATTTTAGTTACAGACTATAATTTATTTTAAATATTTATAATTTTTACTACAAATTATAATTATTATTTTTTTCTATTTTAGTACAATTTTTACTAAATACTCTTAACTTTTATTATAAATTATAATATATAAGTTACTAATTTCAGTAATACCAAACACCACTATTAAGTCTTTGGTCTTTGGATTCAATTGGGATTAAGTTAGAAAGATTGGGTTTTAAAAGGTTTTAAAGGTTAGTCCATGATTTTTGGGCCTAGAGAATTAAAAACTTGGGCTAAAAATTTTATGCCTCATGAGCTGGATTTGTGTTTATCTTAAAATGGTCCAATATAGAATTGGGTTCTTATTTAAATACATAAACATATTCAAGCAACCAAATACATATTTAAACATTTAAACAAGTAAACAAATAAGCAAGTTAATTCATGATCTTAAAACTAATTTATATTTATCTATTCTTGGTCTTGGAATTATTTACATTTGATCTTTAAATTATTTATTTATTCATAACTTTAAAATTACTCATTCCCTCTCTATTTATAATTTTTATTTTATTTATTCTAATTTATTTATTTTTTAATTTTAAATTATCAGACCTTACAGTAAACAACCTCTCCTAATTTAGAAATAGCAATTCAAACCAATTTGCGAGCTCATTAATTAATTTAAGGGTGTTCATGGTTTGATTTTGATCTAAATCAAGAATTAAACCATTTTGAATGGTTTAAAAGTTTAAGAACTGCAACCGAACCGAATGCATAATAGAACCGAACCAAACTAATAAATAAAGGCTTGGTTTCAATTTGGAACCGCAGTTTTAAGAGTAAGTAAAATACAATGGTATTATAAGTTTATATTTATAAACTCACTTATAATTTAAAATACAATGATATTTATAATTTAATAAATAATAGTTTATTATAAATTTATTTTTATAAACTAACTTATAATTTACTAAACAATAGTATTTATAATTTAATAAACAATGATCCTTACTATATTTATTTTAGTTTATAAATATAAACTTCTATTTATCATCATTTCTTACTTTTATTCAATTTTTATACATTTTTTTTATGTGATAAAATATAAAAAATGCAATAAAGTTGAACCACGGGTTTGACTTTAGGCTGACCCACGGGCTCTAGGTGCAAGCTGAGGACCAGCCCACTTCTCTTCGAGCTCGAGCCTAGGCCGCTACAGTGATGGACCCCGGCTAGCTTGCGAGCCTTGGACTGCTTTTACACACCTACTTGAAGGTGGAATTGGAGCGTAAAAAGATGTGATTTGTGAAATTAAGAGTTGTGTTGTCACTATTTTAAAATCGATATTACTTATCACGTGAAGTTTTAATGGAGTGTATTAATTTCAAGATACAATTCAAATACTCAAAAACCTTATTCGTCCCATATTCATGTCCACTTGAAGGGTATGAAAAAGTTACAAATCAAATTGTCCATAAAATATAATAAAATAATAATACAGAACGATATGATCTTTTTAAAAAACTCTTCATCTTTTTTATCTATCATCGGACACATTTCTCAATATTTTTTTCCTTCAACATAGAGTTTTAGAAATTATCATTAAATTACAACCATTTTTTTTTATCAAATTAAATTACCACCATTGACCATCTCTAATTTGTAACCAAATAATATTGCTTATAATAATTTATTTGCATAGCTGTTAGGGAATAGAATTGGTCACCCATTGTTTTGTAACGGCTAAGACATGAATAGGTTACTAAATAACCTCTTTAAATTTATAACGGATAATAATAATTAGAAAAGTAATTAATATTTAGAACTCTAATACATTACAACAATAAATTTAAATATTTTCATTTTAAATATTTTATTTTTATTAAAATTCTCTAACATCTTCAACATCATTAATTGACCAAAAGATGTGAAATCCAATTGCATTGACCTTTACATGGAGTTCAGTATTTTTTTGAATTAAAATTTCTTTTTATTCAAATAGAGCTCCATGATAAAAAAAAATAGTGATGTCGTGTACACAAACTTTTAATTACGGAACAACTACATAAATTAAATCTTGGCCATTCATTTGTATTAAAATTCATAACACTTATGGATTCCGAGACAAATAAATAGTCAAAATTTAATTAATTTCTGTAGTTTTTGTAATTAGAAGTTTGTGTCTTAAATAATTTAAAACTCTATTACTCCCAGGTCTTCACCATCTGCAATCCACATAGGAAAGGTAGTGAAAGGTTGGGTCAGTGGCAGCTTCTTTGTAATATTCAAACGCCATACTGCTTTTACTTTGCATGTTATCCCTTGCAAATCTGCATCAACCAAAAAGCCAATTTATTACGACAAATACAATCATTCTAACGCACCGTTTGTTTCGAAAAATATTGTTTAGGAAATTTTTTTTGTAAGTTATTTTCTTGTATTTATTTACCACAGTAAAAATGATCAATGGTGTTAGTAGTTATGATAATATTAATATATATAAGTGGTAATGATGATGGTGGTAATAGTGGTGGCAATTGTGATGCTGCCAAGTGAGATGGTGACAACAACGGTGTGAGAGAATGATTGGTGATGATGGTAGTGACGGTGGGATGGGGGTAGAATGGTAATAGTGGTGTTGGAGTAATAGGATTGATTTAGTAATAATATGTATTATTAATTATGGAAGACATTTTTCATCTTTAAAAATTTTAAAACAATTGTCAAAATTAAAATATTTTGGGTAAAATACAATTATCTCACTTGAGATTTATAACTAATATATGAGAATCTATGTGATTTAAAAATCTAAAGTTTTCTTCCCAAACCATTGTATACATGGATTACTATTAACATTTTTGTGTTCTACAAAATAATTAGATGGGTTTAACATGAATATTAATATTTTACTATTTTAGATTATTAACATCAACCTCAACTAACTAGGGGTACACATAGATCGGGTTGATTTGGTTCTAAGCAAATTTGAGAACCGAACCGATAGTAATTGTTCAAAAAAAAATTGGAATCAAAAGTGGACCATGGTAGTTGTGAAACTGAATTAGAACCAATCCATAAAATTGGTTGAGTTCCAGTTTGGTACCGATTCTCCATTCCTAAAATTCAACACCAATTTTGCTAAATACATAATCTAAACAAGTTTAGCCTAATTGTTACTTAGAAATTTAAAATTAAAAACTAAATATAAAAGGTAAGCCATCGTCACAAAGAAAATGAACAATTTCTTTTTCGAAATCCCCATTCTAATGATACATTAATCGTTAAATATTTATTTATTTATATTAGAGTGCAGTAGTTTTAATTTTATGTTAGTCTTTTTAGAATAAACTATTTTTATTTTTGTTAGTATATTTTCTTGGATTAAAATTATTAAAGTGATATTAAAAAGGAAATATAAAATATACTTATTCTTACAAAAAAAAAGGCCCCGTTCACTTAGAACAGTTTTTCTTTATTAAAAATTGAAAATCGGATCATATAAAATGGTTTTAGAAAGTTAAGAACTAAAATCAGATCATTTTAATAAAAAATCGAACCAAAGTCCAGACTGATTTAGTGTTTCTTTCAATTTTTATGTGCACCCCTACAACTAACCGTTAATTATAATAATATAGTTGAATTTGTAACGAGAATGGAAACTTTAGGGAGTATATTGTAACACCCTAAACCATAAGGGTTCTTAGGTATTAGTTACAAATCTCGGGGGAGGTTAGTGTATTTTACCAAGATATTTTTCTTTAATTACAAAAAAATATTTTAGTTAACTTTTAATTTTAATTGTACCAAATATCAAAAAATATTTTAAAAAATATTTTTCAAAAGAAACCGAATGTACTAAAGAGAATTTTGGTCCAACATGTGAGTTTATGAAGAAAAGTTACGCAAACCAAGCCGTTGGATCAAAACATGGATACACCGTACGCATAACAATGTTTTGAAAACTAAATCGTTGAGTAAACTGAAAAAAAGATCAGACAAATAGGTCACCAGTTCATCCGTTATCAAACCATGACATCATAATTATATTATTAATAATTTTATAATTAAAAAATAAAAATAACATATAAGTCATAATTTAAATAACGACATTAAGATATTTTTTTATCCGAGTATGACTTCAATTAAAAAATTTAAACCTCTAACAAGGTAATTAAAATTTAAAGTATTCGTAATTCTTAAGTTAAATAAAAATAAATATAAGTTAAAATTAAATAAATACAAATATAATAAAAACATAAACCAAGTAACATGCTCAAAGTATTAGAGTTTACTAAATCACATCATTCTAAAAAAAATTGTAAACATTGTTTACTTCTTTAGTATGGTGGTTTGGTTGCTAGTGCGTTATTAATCTTGGTTTTGATGGTCGTCTTTTACCTTTGTATTCTCTCTTTACATCTATTATTAAACTAATTGCAAGTTGCAATTAGTCAATTAAGAGCAATCTAAATTAACAATTAGATTTATTAAACTTTATTGTATAGTTACATTTTATATAATTGGTTTTCAAGAGTCAAATTAAAAAGTATTGTAAGAACCGACCGGTTCTTATAACGTACCATTGGTTTAACTAGATCGATGGCTTAACCGCATGTTAAAATGATTTTGTTAAAAAACAACTTCTGTATTTGACCGATTCAGTAAATAAATTTAAACTGTTAATTAGAATGAGAGACGGCCGGGTCAATTGGTTGTGCCGGCCGATTCAATCCGGTTATGAACTTGTAAGCCAAAAAAGTGTTAATAAGCCCTTGTTTGGGGTAAACAAATAACTGGCTATTTTGGAATAAAAAAACAAATTTTTTAAGTTGTATTGGTTGGCATTACAAAAAAATTAATTAACTTTTTTACTTTTTTTTCAATAAAAAAGCTATTTACATCCCAAATAATTTAATTAATTTTAATAAAATGACTATAATACTTTCAATACAAAAAAGTTAATCCCATTCTCAAAAATAATTTAAAAATTTGTATTGTCATCTCAACTACTATAACTTAAAAAACAAAAACTAAAATTACGTTAAACATTTGAATAAAAAAACAAAAAGATAAAAAAATACCCTAAACAAATTAATTATATTAAATAATCTAACTTTTTTTTTCTCACATTTTTCTAAAAATAAAATTTCCTAAAAAGTTGGAAAGTGCTTGTATTCAGATGCTAGGAAAGATGTGGTTTTAGATTTGGTTATAGATTATCAATCTTTATCATTAAGACCTCGTTTTTAAATTAGATTAAATAAATAGTAGGTCTTAATTATATTAGTTATATGTTGGGATTTAATTTTATTATTTATACAATTAAATTGAATTGATTGTATCAATTATACGATAGAATTAAATTATATTAGTATATGGTGAAGTTGAATTGTATTATATATAATTGAATCATAAAATATAATTTTTTAAAACCATTTTATAGACTAATAATCTAAAAAAATAATCTCCCTCAATACCATATTAATTAGGGTAAATTACACTGACATTTCCTGAGCTTTACGAAAATATTAACCACCTCTCATGTAGTTTTTAAAATATCACTAACCTCCCATCTGATTTAATTTTTTACATCAAATTAGTTCAACTGTCAAATTTTCATTACTACTTAACGGAAAAATTATTTTTAATGTATTTTTTTATTAGAAAATAATATATTATTTTTTTATATAATAATAAAAATAATTTTTGATGAAAAACAGTTTTAATATATTATTTTCTAATAAAATAATATACATTAAAAAATAATTTTTCCGTTAAGTAGTAACAAAAAATTGACGATTGAATTAATTTGATGCAAAAACTAAATCAGGTGGGAGGTTAGTGACATTTCAAAAACCATAAAAGATGTGGTTTTAATTTTTTTGTGAACCTCAGAGAAAGTCAGTGTAATTTACTCTATTAATTATTTCTTATTTAGTACCTTAAATATCGTATAATTTATTTAGTAGTCAAATATGAAGTAATAATCAATTAAACAAATAAACAAACTGTATTACACTAACTTTTAATCAAAAAATAAATAAATAAGAAAGTGCATTAGACTAATTTTTAGTCAAATAAAGCACAAACAAAAAAATTGAATTTCATTAAAAATTTTAGTATAATCGAATCTCGAATAATCGGGCAAACAAACAAGGCCGAAATATATTGCACTTGCTTAGGCCTGATTGGCTACCTAGGCTTTTTGGATTTCACACAAAAAAGCAAAAAAAAAAAAAAAAACCCTACATCGTTCGTTTCATGAAAAAACAAAAATAAAAAATAAAAAGCTAAAATATTAAATTAAAAAACCAATTCTTAGGCTTCATTCGGCAACTTGGCTTTAAGTAAAACCTTTTGCTAAAGTCACTTTAAGCCTTAAAAGTCAAAAATTCGTTTGGAATAAGTATGAAGTGATTTTAAGCCAAAGGCTTAAAATAGTTTTAAGTCAAAAAGTAAAATTTTGTATTTAAAGTTGTTATAATTTTATAAAATTTATTTTTAGATAATTTTATATTTTTTGGGTAATTAATAATTTTATATTCAATATAGATCTTATTTGATAGATTTTAAAGAGTCCATTTTAAAAAT
>JAULJZ010149608.1:0-10289 GCA_032270985.1 Heliamphora pulchella | reverse complement strand
ATAAAATAAAAAATTAATTTTATTAAAATAAAATTAAATACTAAAAACATAATTTTCAGTATACCAACCCTAACAGGGCTAACCCGTGGGTATATGGTGCCCATCTTGTGCAAGTTTTTGGTCTTTCATCACGGAATCGCTAGCCCAACTTAAGTCACATCAATCCATATGGCTCATGAGTTCAATATTTTCACTATCAGAAAAATTCGGGAGTCCAACCCACAACCGGTTCCTCTCCCAATCATTGTCGCATTTTGCCACTTCGATTCTAATTTCAAGTTTTCCATTTCATTGTCAAGTCACATTCGTTTTTTTGTATTCTAATTCTCTTTTCAAATCAAATGCATCACAAACTTCCGTTCATAATTTTTTTTTCATGAATCACATTTTAAATTTTTTTCATCGATTTCATAAAGTACCAACAACACAAAATGAATGCATTGGAGATTATGTCATTTGAAGAAAATGGAATATACCCATCATATATGTACATGTATGCACAAATTTAAAACCCATGTTTCCCTGCTAAAAGTATAAGATTTTAAACGATAACCATGTTACATTACAACCCTCAACTACCCACTCTTGTTTAAAAAAAACCATCGTCGTACGTAGAAAACTCGCCTTGTCATAAAACCCACCAAATCGGTACAACACATGCATACCAACCCAAGTATAGTGATATAGGTGTATCCATAGCCCACGAGACAAGAAATTTGATAAAAAGTTCAATGAGGATGAAAAATAACCTTTTTCAAGACAATTGGCAAAAAATAAGTGAAAAACAGTTAAAAAAATTTGATATACCCTCACTATTTTGGTCATAACTTTTTCTACAAAAAGAATTTTTTTCTAAGAGTGGTTTCATTGGAAAGAAGACTTTTGGGACTTCAATTTGAGTACAAAAATGACCCAATTCAGAGTCCGAATGAGAGAGATAGATTGATTTAAAGAAAATAAACCCAACTCAACCCACACACAATCCTATCAATTCTTCAAAACATGCATGGAGTTAACTAGAATTTACTTGTATAATCAAAATATCAACACAAATCGCCACAAAATATGAGAGATAGTCTAGATCCTACCTTACATTGCTCAAAAGCTTGGAATATCTTCAAATCTCCCCACCTAGGGTTTGGATGGTGTGTATTCTTGCCTCTTGAAACTTCAATTCTTCTCCTTTAGCTCCAAAGCATTAGTTCCTTACTTGTTTGCCTCCAATTTAGCTTCTAGCTCTTCAATTTCGGATGGGGGACGCTAGGGTTTGTGAAACTTGTGATTTATTCTCCAAGAGAATAAAAGATGAAGGAGAGAAATGGGTGAGGAAACCGGCCAACGGGAAAATGGTGAGGGAGATGAGGCCTTGGGTATATATATATCTCTCTCTCTCACTTATTCTCTTTGCTTCTAGAATGTTTGAGAGTAAGCTTAGATTTTGTTTGGTTTGCTTCTTGTAGTTTCTCCTTTAGTCTTTTTAACTTCAACTCTCATGACTCAGTTCCATTCTAGTTTAACGTCATAATTTTTATATATCATGTTACGCCTATACAACTTAATTTTCATCCCACATTCTCAAGATTTTAAATCAATAAGTTATATTTGTCCTCCAAATTCTCATTATAAATCATATCCAAAACTCATTAGCCGAAAAGGAAAAAAAAACACGTACCGAGTCTTTACAATGACTATAGAAAATTGGAGCTATGCTCAACTTCAACTGGTTTTCTAGTCTGGAAACAAATATGAGCACACTACTGTTCATTGTTCATTTGTCCTTGCGTAAAGTGTAGATTTTAGTGCCGAAGGAAATCTTGGCGCCTACATTTTCATCTCTCCTCGTGGAATTTTCTTAGATTTTTCATTTGTTTCTTTTGGTTCTCTCGCTTTATAAATACTAAATGACCAGATTATGAATTGTGTAGTAGAACGACCTGTGAGACAAGAGTGCTCTCTTGTAAATCCTTCTTAGATAATATAGTGAAAGTGTGTGTACATTGTGAATGTAGGCAAGTTTTTGCCAATCCATGTAACTCTCTATGTTTGTGTTTGATTGTGTGTGTTTATTAGTGCGTAACAATCAGAAATATGTTAACAAGGTTCTAATCATGGAAGCTTATAACCTATGTACACATCACCAAATTGAGAACCTGAGTCAAGACTTGGAATTAGAGCAGAAGTAAGATAATCAACTGTGTTCACAAGAACCATTTTGGCCAGATTGAATTTCTTTCTAGGATTGCATGCTATGATAAAATCAATGATGACAGAAAGATTCAATGGATTCAGGAGTGGGATGGGTGGTTTGTTGAAGAAGAAGAGACAAAAGTATTCCTTCAAACATATATCCAGTTTATACTCTAAAATTAAATATTGTCTTAATAGACAAAAGCTCTAAAATCCATATTACAAAAACCTTAAAGCTTTTTTGTTTTGTTTTGTTTTGAGGGATTAGGGAGGGGGATTAAACCAATAGACGAGGCAATGCTATCAAAAGTTTTTTGTTCTCTTGGTATTTTGAATTCCACGTTTGTATTGTAAAACTTAGATTATGTTTTGGATTATCTTTTCTCCTTATTTAACGGTTAAAAATAACTCTACTATTATGAGACCTAGTTCGTTTTAATTTTGTAATGTATATTCGTTACGTGTGGTTATTGTTTTAATCGTTATAGAAAAGAATGTTTCTATATGTGTTATGCATGTGATAGCTTATATATGCATGTTGGGTTCGATCCCAGAACAGTTGGCGCTGTGTATCATAGTTGAAAATTTTTCTCTCTAGCAAGATCGCTTGACCGGTCTGTCTAGCGTGGGGTATATATTTCCAGCTCATTGCCTTGGTTTTTGAACCCTAACTTGTTGAGCAAGTTTCTTTTTAAAAGGTAGATCAGATTCTCTACCTTTTCTCTAGATTTGAGCGTGGTTCGGGCTCGATTTTTTACATTTCAATAGTCGATCCTTGTTATCCTCGCCGTGGGCTTCGCGTTCATTCGAACAAATTCTCATTTTAGAAACTTTGGTTTCTCTCTAGAGTGCAAAGCGTCGAGTTTTTAACTCACTAAGGTAGGATTCTAGACTATCATGCTTTAAAAAGGGTGATACATGCGTTTGTATGTATTTCTACCATTTAAAAATACATTTATTGTTGAACTTTATGCATAAACAATGTTTATTGGATGAAAGAGGATATTATGCAATCTTGTGGTTTATTACAAAGTAGGTGGACTTGGGTGTGCTTGGGATTTTCAAAAAGATGAGTTTTGAAAATCGGAAGAGTTACGACAATGTTTACTAAAATGTAGTTTGGAGGTTTGGAGCTAACCATTGGGGTTGAGCCTTGTTTCAAAATGGTTCGATTGAGATGTTAGTTAGTCTCGATGGCTATATGCATGGTATAATGGTGTGCGTTTAGATATTTGGTACATAGTTATGTGTGTGCCTATATATGTTAAGTCATGTCGAGCGTTGTTGTGAAGAATTGCATATGAGGGCAAGTCGTTGTCATGTGGTGAAAGACCGTGAAGAATTGTGTATAGGGCAAGTCGTTGTCTTACGATGAAAGAACGTGAAGAATTGTGTATTGAGGTAAGCCGCTGTCCTACGGTGAAAGACCGTGAAAAGTTGCATATTAGGGCAAGTAGTTGTCCGGCGGTGAAAGGCCGCAAAGAATTGAATGATTGGGTTAGTACTATCCTATAGTGAAAGGCCGTAAAAGAGTACGAGATGCATATGAATATGGTTGTTTATGCGTATTATACTGTTGGATGTCATGGAATCATATAAAAACTTGTGGTTTTAATGGTAAAAAACCATTCTTATACTCGTGTAGTCAAGTGATTCATATAAATTGTAATTGCATGTTATACTTTTAAATACATGCTAGTCTATTTCTATTGGACTTTGACTTACGTTGTGGGATTTTGAAAACCTTTTTCAGGTGGTTTGGATCACGTGGCTTGATCTTGTACAGCTGGGGTGGCGGAGGACAAGACTCTTTATTTTATAGTTTGGTAGTTTAATACCGGTTTTGTTCTTAGATCATGTAATGATGTATAATGCTTTAATCATGAAAACATGTTTTGTAAGTTTTGGGGTGTTTATTTCAATGCATGTATGCTGTAAGATCCATGAGAGTAACTTTGGGTTGATTGCTGTTTTTCGTTATCGTTGGTTTTAACGTTTTACAAAAATTGTGTTCGGTTGTTTTATGCTTTCTTACAACGTTTGTGCCTCGAGGGAGGATTTTGAGCCTTGTTTTGGTAGGTGTTGTGGGCTTGATTTTTTCCTTGGAAACTTTCTAAAAATGCTGGAAAAGGTTTAAGTGTTGAGGAAGAAAAGTTAAGTTTTTAAAAAATGGTCTAGAGCCAGACCGCTCGATGGACTGATTGATCGGTCTATCGAGCAGTCAAACCAAACTCTCTGTTGTTTTGCAGGCGTGTAAAAAACAGTGTGCAGGTTAAGACCGATCGAGCGGTCTTATGACCGATCGATCATTTTAGGAATATTTCAAAAATTTTATTTGATTGTTTTAAAGCTTGGCTATTGGGGACCGTGACCTTAGTCTTCTGGGCTATTCTCTTACATAAGATAAACCCTCGGTAAGGCGTTTTCCAAAGGTATTAGCTTTTGTTTTGGCGTTATGTTTTTTGACCCATTTGAGTTCGGGAGGTTTTGGTGGATTGTGGTGTTCCAAAATGGTTGTCCGTGGGCGTTTCACATGACCCAGATTTTGGGGCGTGACAACTTGGTATCAGAGCTATAGGTTCGAATATCTAAGAGCGGTGGAAAGAGGTTGCATCACCCTGTCAGGATGGTTGTGTGTGCTTGATTGTATGTGTTCAAATGTTTTGATAACATGAGTATGGTAATCTGTTGAGCATGAGGATGCCGTGTATACATTAACATGGGGATTAGACCTTATGATTGATTGGTCTTGCCTTCTAGCGTTTGGATTTATAAACTTGGACGCCAAGTTAAAAATGCGTTTGGCCGAAGTATTTTCTAGCAAAGCATCTAAAATGGGTTAGCAAAATTGACTCGTCACTTTTGTCAGTTCTCCTCGGTATGTGAGATGTATTTACATGATCTTGAATAGCTATGTGTTGGCATGATTATGTGTTTTATGTTGGTAATAACATGATGAATGAAAGCTTATATTGTTATGTTCTATATCTCTTTCATAGAGAAGTTATGTCTGCGCGGAGAGAACGAGATTGTGGTTTGGGCCAAGGGGATGTGCCAATCCCTGATGCTAGGGATGCGAATGCACCCCAAGGACCTGTAGATGGGATAGATTTGCTACGTGAGATGGTTTGCTCCATTCGTCAGCTAGCCGAGGCTACAAGGGGAAGAGAGAGAGTACCTAAGCCGAGGGCAACTATTGCAATGCGAGAGTTTCAACGTCTTGACCATCTTACCTTTGTTGGAGATCCTGATCCCAAGGTGGCCACATAATGCCTAGAGCTTGTGACAAGGATTCTAGACATGCTACAGATTATCGAGGACGATTTAAGAGTTGTGTTTACCGCTTTTCAGTTGAAGGGTGACTCACATGAATGGTGAAAATTTGCTAGAACAGTTGTGGGAGGCACATGGGATGCGTTCACGAAGGTATTTTTGGAGAAATACTTTCTCGAGTCCTCGAGGGATCTTTATCGTGAGGAGTTCTTTTCCCTCACCTAGGAGGTGCTGAGTGTGGAACAGTATGAGGCGAGGTTTACTAGCTTGTCCCGCTTTGCTCAGGACTTCATAACTACTGATGATCTACTCTCGAAGAGGTTAGAAAGGGGTCTGAGGCTCGCGATTAGGGAACAGGTGGCAGGATTAAGACTACGTATTTTTACAAATTTGGTGGAGTCGACAGTTACTGTCGAGAACACTCTGAGCGAGACTCGTAGACCTAAGGAGGTCAGGGCACCGTAGAGTGGAATGGATGCTTAGTCAGATGGGCACTCTAACAAGAGGCAGAGATCCTTTGACCCTATTCCACGTTCGTTTGGGTCACAGCGGCAGTTTTTTACACCAGCACCTTCAATGGCTTCATCAGGAAGGTTAGAGCAGTAGGAGCTCATCTATTATCGGTGTAGGTAACCAGGGCATCGGGTGATAAACTATCCACAAAAGGGATAGCCTCAGAGTTTAGTACTTGTTCAATCACAGGGGAGAAGGCCACTGGTTTGTTATAGATGTGGCCAGTTTGGACACATTCGTAGGAACTGCCCTCAGGGAGGGAGCATAAAGAGCACGGCAGGTGCACTAGTTGTTCCGCCTGCACAGGGACAACTGACATATTGGCAGCCGCATGAGCAGCTAGTAGCTCAGACTTCTAGGTTTACAGAGGGAGGTGCCTCAGCCTAGTCAGTGCGATAGTCCTTAGCACAAGGTCATGGTGGACAGACTAGGGGAACGCATGGCTGAGAGTACGCTCTTTCAGATCCCAGTTCTTCCAAGGCACCGATCGTGCCTGATGCTGCAGCTACGACTTCAATGATCAGAGGTACTCTCTTAGTGTATAGATCATAGGCCAGTGTTTTTATTGATACGGGAGCATCGCATTCCTTTATTTCATCTGCTTTTGTATCTGCTTTGCAGTTAGAGATAGACTCGTTGGGTAGTACACTGTGTGTAGAGACCCCGGTCAGTAGGAATGTGGTGTTGGGACGAGTTTGTAGATCTTGTGAGTTAGAGGTCACTGGCCACTCTTTAGAGTTTGATTTCATTATTCTAGATATCACCACGTTTGATATCATCATAGGGATGGATTGGCTGACCACCTATCGTACCTATATTAATTGTGATCGACGGAGGGTATCAATTTGTATGTCTAAGGGTGATTGTTTTTTTTATGGGCAATTGGGACAATTGTTTGGTGCCCATGCCCGGTGTTATGCGAAACTGAGAAAATCTTAGTTTCCTCTTTTCTGCTCTCGTGTTGGATGAGGCTGTTGGGGTTCGAGGAGAGATTCCTCTTGTGCTTTGCAACTATCTAGATGTCTTCTCTGACGATCTTTTTAAGTTGCCACCGAGTCGTGAGGTAGAGTTTTCTATTGATCTTGTTCTGGGAGCCGCTCCTATCTCGATGCCGTCTTATCGTTTTGAATAAGCAAAGTTGCGAGAACTTAATATATAGCTTCAGGAGTTACTTGATAAAGGGTTTGTACGCCCGAGTACATTGCCGTGGGGAGCTTCAGCTTTGTTTGCCAAGAAGAAGGATGAGTCTTTGAGATTGTGTATTGACTATCGGAAGTTGAATTAGGTAACGGTGAAGAATAAGTATCCTATGCAGAGGATTTATGACTTGTTTGATCAATTAAATGGCTCATGCTGCTTTTCTAAGATTGATTTGAGATCAGGATATCACTAGTTGAGGATCCGGGAGGAGGATATAGCAAAGACCGCCTTCCGAACTCGTTATGGTTATTACGAGTTTTTGGTTATGCCGTTCAGTTTGACGAATGCTCCTGCGACATTCGTGGACTTGATGAACTGCATATTTCACCCGTATCTTGACAGTTTTGTAGTTGTGTTTGTAGACGATATTCTTATCTACTCACCATCGAGGGAGATGCATGAGAAACATCTACGTATTACTCTGCAGCTTTTGAAAGACCATTGACTGTATGCAAAGTTTGAGAAGTGTGAATTTTAGATGCTTGAGGTGAAATTTTTTAGACATGTGGTGTTGAGGGATGGAGTATCTGTGGATTCTTCAAAGATCGACGCAGTGATGAATTGGGAACGTCCGAAAAGTGTGTTTGTGATTCGTAGCTTTTTGGGTTTGGCAGGTTATTACCGACGATTTGTGAAAGATTTTTCTCGGCTCTCCGTGCCGATGACTAGCCTTACACGGAAGGGGGTCAAGTTTGTTTGGAGTGAGTCTTGTGAGTTGGCTTTTCAGGAACTGAAAAAGAAGTTGACGAGTGTACCAGTGTTGGTTATTCCAGAATGAGGTTTGGGGTATACAGTATATTGTGATGCGTCACATAATGGCTTGGGGTGTGTCTTGATGTAGGAGGGTAATGTTGTAGCTTATGGATCTCGACAATTGAAGACGCATGAACATAATTATCCGACACACAATTTGGAATTGGAAGCTATGGTTTTTGCTTTGAAGGCATGGCGACACTATTTGTACGGTGAACATTTTGAGGTTTTCTCGAATCACAGGAGTTTGAAATACTTGTTTTCTCAGAAGGACCTAAATCTACGCTAGAGACGGTGGATGGAGTTTATGGAGGACTATGATTTTGATCTCCAATATCACCCGGGAAAGGCCAATGTCGTGGTCGACGCTCTTAGCAGGAGATCTCATGGTTCGTTAGCTTCTATTGCCATACGAGAGTGGGACATGCTCCAAGAGATTGCTAAGTTTGATTTGTGTCTCGGGAAACAGAGGAGGGTGCGACCTTGTTTTCAATGGTTTCATAACCTTTGTTGGTTGCTCGTGTGCTGGAGGCTCAGCAAACAGATCAGGAGGCTTAGATGTTACGGGATCGTGTTAGCAGTGGGAGTGACACCACGGGATGGGTTGTGAGCCCGGATCAAAGTATGAGATTGGCATGGGGAGTGTTTGTGCCAGAGTTGTGCTGTGATGACGTGCTACGCGATTTTCACTATTTTTGTGCACCAAGATATAGCAGGATTTGCGCCGTCAGTTCTGGTGGAAGGGAATGAAGAGGGATGTGGTTTAGTTTGTTTCTCGATGTGTTACTTGTCAGCAAGTGAAGACAGAATATCAGAGGCCAGTAGGGTTGTTACAGCCGTTGCCAGTATTGGAATAGAAGTGGGAAAACATCGCTATGGATTTTGTGTCTGGACTTCCTAGATCGCCTAAGGAGCACGATGCTGTTTGGGTTGTGGTTGATAGACTGACGAAATCAGTGTTAGAAAAGGTAAAATAATAGGAAGCCATACCAAACTGATAGGCGAACAATCTTATTTATACTAAACACAAAGGAACACCATTACATCTATATACCCACACACACATAATTATAACTATAATAAGCTAGCACTAATAATAACAATAATAAGAATTATATGCTACTACTAACACCTCCCCTCAAGTTGGAGCATATGTATCAACCATGTCCAGCTTGTTACACAAATACGAGACACGCGGACTCGGTAATGCTTTGGTAAAAATATCTGTCGCCTGTTCACCCGTAGGAGTAGACCCAAATGTAATAACTCCTTTATGATATTCGTCACGAACAAAATGACAGTCAATTTCAATATGTCTCGTCCTCTCATGAAATACTGAGTTTGTAGCAATATGAATAGCATAGGTATTATCAACCCAGAGTTTGGCAGAACCACTAAGAGGGAAGTGTAATTATGTCAAAAACTGCTGAAACCACATAATCTCTGCAGTTGCTAATGCCATAGCTTGGTATTCCGCCTCAGCACTAGACCGGGAGACAACACTCTACTTCTTACTCTTCCAAGAAACTAAGTTGCCATCAACAAAAATAGAATAACCAGATGTGGATCTCCTGTTAAATGTGTATCCAGCCCAATCAGCATCTGAGTATCTTTATATTTTCATGTGTCCGTGATAAAACAACTGGATACCCTTACCCGAATTTTTGTCCAGGTACTAAAGAATACGTAACACCGCTTGCCAATGAGGAACACGGGGATCAGATAAAAACTGACTTACTACACTCACTGAATAAGCAATGCCTGGACGAGTCATTGTAGTAAGATAATTAAGCTGGTCCACTGTCCGTCGATATTGCTCAGGGTCAGGAAGAATCGCTCCTTCTTTTGGCTCAAGTTTAACAGTAGAATCCATAGGGGAGTCCACTCCTTTAGCATTCATATACCCTGCTCGCTCCAGAATGTCAAGAATATACTTCCTCTGATAAATGAACACCCCTTCTGTATTCCTAGTTACTTTAATGCCAAGAAAATATTGTAGTTCACCAAGATCTTTTATCTGAAACTTGGTTCCCAAAAATGATTTAAGTGCAATAATCCCTTCACTATCACTACCAGTAATAACAATGCCATCCACATACACAACAAGTAATACGCAGCTAGTGGCAGTATGGCGAAAGAATACTGTGTGATCTTTTGCAACTGTCGAAGGCCAAACTCCTGTACAACTGAGCTGGAACGACCAAACCAGGCTCTGAGAGATTGTTTTAGACCATACAATGAGCGCCTCAAACGACAGACCTGATTAGGGGACCCCCCATGAGCAACAAAATCAGGAGGGTGCTCCATATAAACTTCTTCCTCCAAATCACCAAAGGCATTTTTCACATTAGGCCGAAACAAAG
>JAULJZ010149607.1:0-10290 GCA_032270985.1 Heliamphora pulchella | reverse complement strand
TACAGTACGTATCGTTGTTGGTAATATACCGTGTCCCGTTTAAAATTATAAATTTATAACTTCAAATATTAAAATTTGTGCATATTAATTTAGATTAAAAATTAAAAATAAAAATTATACATTAGAACAAGTAAACTCAAACAAAATCATCAGGGGTCCAGTAACAAATCATATATTAGAATATAAGCCAACTAATTTTTAAAAATATTTTTTAGTATTTAAAAAATTCAAATTTTAAAAAAAAAACCGTTTAATAAATATTTTTTTTGAATATTTTTTAAAAAATAAATATAAAAAATAAAAAAAAGTGAAACAACGCAAATAAAATAAAAAAAATTTATTTTTAGTTGAAAAACAGTGAAAATTGAGAGAGAGAGAGAGAGAGAGAGAGGGGGGTAAAATGGAAAAATTAAAAAAAATTAACAGAATTAGAGTAAAATTACTAATAGAAGAGGTCAGTAAAATTTCAAAAATTACATAAATAATACCTGTTTTTTTCAAAAATTAGAGGAATAGTCAGTGGAATTTACCCAAATTTTAAGAAAGAGAAGGGATACTGGTTTGGAGAGAGAGAAGATAGATAAGTGCTAGGACATAAGTCAAATCAACGCTACCGTTTCTTATAACATAGATCTTGCTGATAAAGAATTTTTTTTTGTTTTCTAATTTTGGAAAGAGGGATGTTTTATTTTTTACATCTCATAGTCTATTGTGGTGGGGGGTGTGTGTTTAGGAATGCTGCTTTTAATAGTTTTTAATTTTTTATTATTAATTTTAATTATAAATTATAAATTTATTTAAATACTCATAATTTATAATACAATTTAAAATTATTTTTTTTAATTTTAATTATAAATTACAATTTTTATTAAACATTCATAACTTCAACTATAAATTAAAATTTTTAAGTTAGTAACAGAAATTTCGACCAAAACTACCTATATACCTACATGCTTACTGGAGAGGGTAATTTGTCCCGTTTCTCAGGCATACGGTTTTTTGCTACGTGAAGTGGGCATAAATGAAAAGTATGTTTTATAAATTTTCATCTCCATATATTAATATTCCTCTATTTCACCAAAAAATAAGCATGGTATATATTTATAACTAAGAATTATATATCTTATTTATAATCATTAAATTTATATCCACGTCTATATCTAATTATATTTTTCAATTATATTTAATATTTTTATCACTGAATAATTAAAATGACCCTTAAGAGAATAAACTATTATACTAACAAGAAAACTTGTAAAATATAAATTTGGTTTAAAGTCTTAAAAAATTATTGGTACTACATAGGGCGTCGATATTATAACAGTTTTGCTGACAAAAGATAGTGTCGGCAAAAATAATTTTGTAAGTTGTTTATATATTTTTGCCGACGAGTTATTTGCATAGGCAAAAGAACTTTTATTATACAAAAATAAATTTTATTTTAATTTTTATTTTTTATAATATGTTTATACCTTTATTGAATCTAAACTCATTCATAAAATATATAAATAAATTTATGTATTCCATACATTCTAACCGAATCAATCCAGAAATCTAATTCCAATTATCTCAACATATTAAATTAGAAAAAAATTCAAAATACCCCAACACATATCAATATGTGTTGAAAGTCTATTACATAATTAATTATAACATCCAAATAAAAATATAAATTGCTTCCAAATAGTGCTGTAAAATTACATAAAAAAAAAGACTAACAATTCACTCGACCCCTTTAATTAATTCACTTAACTCGAACTTCAATGAGTTCCACCTTTGTGTACTTCATGTACTTCATACTCCACAAGTCATTTTTACATAAATTAAATTAATTGAATATTATAAAGTGTTTAAACAAATCATACATGTATTAAGAAAAAAACACAATTAAAATTACAAAAAAAGAACTGTTTTTTTTTTTATCAAGAAATAGGACTGAGAAAATCCAATCTAAAATCAGTCCAGTCGATTTGAGAATCCAATCAGAATCAGTACTTTTATAATGCAATTGAGAGTTATTCAGATTCATCAAAAGCGGATACTCTGCATTCTGATACTCTGCAGAATGCATGAAGAATCATTCTGATTAACCTTCGTTTGGGTTAGTTTTTTTTGCTAGCTTTTTGGTTTAAAAGTCAAACAAAAGATAACTGATTTGGCTTATTAAGTTTTTTTTTATTTTTTTTTTCACTTTTTTTACATGATTTGACATTTATTTTTTTATAAAAAAATCAAAAAAAACTAAAAATCACTAAAAAAAACTAATCCAAACACAGACTAATTGGATTTCTTCTTACTTCATTGATAAAGCAAAGACTATAGTACAGATCTTCATATTTATCTTTATACGTGTTTTATATTAATTTAATTTATTGCTATTGCTAATGCTGAACGTTCCAAAGTCTATTATCGAACAAAATGACCAAATTGATAGTGAGGTTTCAGTCATCAAGTCAACTAATTAGCTTTAATTAAGGTTTTAAGTTGAATTATAACTAAGATTTTTCTTGGCAACTAGTTTTAAGCTATGAATCTGTTATTTTATTTTTTGTTTAAAGTCAAAAAGTTATTTTAGTTTTTTTTTTAACCTCAACTTGTTTGATTTTTTATTTTTTTTTTGTAAATTAGCTTTTAGTCTTTTAACCTTTTTACTTTTAGAATAAAATATTTTTATCTATTTTTTTGTAAAAGTTACATTTTCAAAATTTACTCGTCGAAATTTATTAAATAAGTTCCATATTAAATATAAAATTATGTAAAAAAAATTTTAAAAAGTATAATAATTTCTCCTTTTTTTATCTTTTGGCTAAAAGTGACTTTAAGTAAAAAAAACTTAGCTTATTGTCTTTTGGATTAAAATCAATCTACGATGCACCAAATGAATTTTTTGCTTATTTGGTTTAAAGTGATTTTAAGCAAAAAATTTGATTTAAAACCATGTTGACAAATGAGGCTTTATGTTGGGTAGATGGTTTTTAAAGGGTCTTATTTGGCAAATATTAATTTTTTTAAAAAAATATTACAAGCAACTTATATTAAATATAATACCATTATAATTATGACAATTTTTTCAACATTTAAGACTGCCTATCCAGCCCTTTAGATTTATCATTGAGCCCTTTAAGTTCATCATTAAACCTAATATTATAAAATTTTGAGTAATCTCAAATTAACAAGAAAAACTGTTAACAAAAGTATTATGTGCTTTGTAATTGAGTATGAAAAATTAATCATGACACGTGTATATATGAAAATATTTCATATAACAGTATATGAGAAATTTCTCATACTTAAAATATATGAGAAGTATCTCATAACACATATGTATATAAGAATATCCTCACACAATTGTGTATAATTTTATTATAACACAAAATTTTTCATATATTTTGAAAAATTTCTCATACTTCACATACATTATTTTTTTAATTTTATTATTTTTAGTTTTAAATAAAATAAGAAACTTGTGAATGAAAAATTTTTCAGTGTAATTTTTTTTCTTACATGATTTGAAATTTCTCAACATGCATTCTCAAATCAAGATTGATAATTAGGTCGCGATGTGGTACTCCTATAGTAGTTAACAACTTTCCAAATGTTCTAAACTTCTCAACTGACCAATATACAAACTCTTTCGTAAAGATTTCGAGACGTTACAATTACAACACTTTATCATCACCGAACAACAAAATAAATAAATAAAACACGCAAACCTAAATCCATGTACATCAAACAAAATCTCATGCAACATCGTTACATCCAAAAACTTTAAAATAATCGTACTATAACAACACAATAGGATTTGTAGCAATCTAGGGGTTCTGCAAAAAAATAATAATAATATACATGCATTAGTAACTACATACATATATACATATAGAATTGCACCAATACAGAGAAATTTAAGTCGAAATACAATTTACCTAAGCAAGAAATGAGAACCAAATAGGAAAGGGAGAAAGAGAGAGAAATTTAAGTCTAAATACAACTTACCTAAGCAAGAAATAAGAACCAAACAGGAGGGGGAGAGAGAGAGAGAGATTTTGAATTTGAATAAGCAAACAGTCGATCTGTGAATAATTTGAGCCCGAAATTCGAATATTCGGTTCTTTCGTTGTTCTGTGATGATAAGATGAAGGGGATGGGGAGGAATGTAGTGTTTCAGCAGAATGAATCTAGAATTGCTGCTGTGAGAGATGAGAGGAATTTCTCCTTAATCCAATGGTTCATAGGGAAACTTTTATCTCCGAGTATTTATTGATATACCCGTCGGAGTAGGTGAATGAACAGTTCAATTAGTGTAAGCCGAGCAGATAAGACCCCAAGGCATTACTATCCGAGCTTAGGAGACCTACACCTGGGACTAATATCCTATCTTGTGTCAAGGCAGTAAAGCCACCCTCAAAGTCAGAGTATCAAGTGTGGTTTGCCAAAACTTATACATGGTCTAGGAATAAGTAAAAATAGGACTGACATGACAAAAAGAATACTAATTATAGACAGTAATTATAGCCCATGCTTTAGCAATTGGATGACCAAAGCATAAACAATATCCAACCTATTTCGGGTCGGGTCAAGACAAATAACCCAATCGGGTTAAGTCTAAATTTTTTTATACTCTCTCAACTTTGTTTTTCTCTTAAACTCTTACCTCTAATTCAATTGTTAGAGGGTCCATCGATAAAGATATCGGTGAGTCATTCTCACCCATTTTTCGTGTAAGCATACATGAACAATATCTCGACATCATATAAAAAATCAAAGCGAAAGTGTGATAAAAGATTTCCCTCTTGTTTACTTTACTCCGACGGCACATATATTCTCTCTACATTTTTATTTGCCTGATTCATTGCTACAAATTTGTTTTTCATGACAGAGAAGGCCAAGCAAAAAGAAGCCTTTTTTGATCAATTAAAAGGACAAAGCGGGTCCCAATAAAAACAAGATGGGCAAATTTGGCAGAGCAGCTCATTGACCCAGCAGGAATGTGAAAGGACAAAACTACCGTCTCCAAAATTCCAACTCATGCATGTCATCAATTTTCTAGGGGATAATTTTGTCATTTCACTTCTGTTTTGGCCCCTAACGGCAGCACTGCCTAAAATAATTCAGGTTGGACCTGCTTGTCAATATGATGATTCAGTCCAGAAATGAACAAAAAAAAAAAAAACAAGGACCCGGCAAGCTTTCTCTTCCCACTTACTATAAGAAAGAATGAAAAAAAAAGGTGATGTTTGGTATTTTTAAAATTAGTAGTTTATAAATTGTACATTGTAATAGAAGTTGTGAATATTTAGTAAAAATTATGATTTGTAATTGAAACAAAAATAATAATTATAAATTATAGCAAAAATTATAAGTATTTAAAAAAATTTATAATTTATAATTAAAATTAGTAATAAGAAACTAAAAGTTATAAACAATAACTTTGCCAAACACCGCAAAAGAAAGAAGGAAAGAAAAATTATTGTTTTAGGCATTCGCAAAATTGTTATAGGGATTCGCTTTAATAAGGTTTTGGGATTGGTGAGAAATTAGTGTTGTGTCTTGAGACTCTTAGGCCTAGATTGGTTATATTAGGTTTTTGATTTTTTGGTTAGTAATGCAAAAAAATTAATATGGGTTGTTTAAGAAAAAAATCAAAAAATTTAAAAAAATTAAAAAATTAAAAAGCAATAAGGTGAAGTCCAAATACTAAATTTTATAATATTTTATTTAAATTCTCACTGTTCTTGAAAGACAATAATATTTTTATTCATAATTTATCTATTATCACTATCAACTACGTATAATTATTATTTTTAACTATATAAAAGAGAAAAAAAATTGTCTAATTTGAACAAAAATAAAAAAAGTTAATTTTTTTTATCTAAGCAATTAATTTCAAAAAAACCAACTTAAAATCTAATTTACGTACCAAACAATTTATTTTGAACCAAATTTAATTTTTTAGCTAAAATACAAAAAAAAAACTAATTTTTAAGCTAATTACCAATCGGGTCCTAAGGTTGATTGACAATTGGCTTAAAAGTTAATTTTTTATATTTTTAAGTTAAAAAGTTAAATTAAATTTAAAACACATCGTTTAGCAAATTAATTTTTAAGGTAGCTTTTTTCAAATTAACTAATTGTGTAAAAGTTAACTTTTTAATTTTTATTTAAATTAGGCTGTATTGATTTTCAATATAATTGATTATAATAATTATATATAATAGTCATTGGTAGTAAGCAGGCTACCAATTAGAGATATTATTGTTTTTTAAGAATTGGAGGAATATTTAAACATAGTATTCCACGAATTTGTATTTTGATTTAAATTTTTAATTATTTTAGTGTTTTTTTCTTTTTTAACAAAAAGACTATGTTAACCTTTTTTTTCTTTTTTTAATCAACAAACTTAAAAACTTAAATTGTCAACTAAGCCCCAACACTTTATTCTATTTTTAAACACGAGTAGATTATCTAAAAGAAAAATAATCCTATTTATTATCCATAAGTAATTATGTGTGATCAGATTAGATTTATATTTAAAAAAAAAATGATAAGTACAATGTTAAAAATAACAAATAAAAAATATAATTTAATTACATTGTTATTAATATTCAATTAATTTAACTAATTCATCAATATAATGTACTCAGCAAACTATAAAATTTAGAATTCACATTATAATATTTTTCAAGACCAATACTATCGATGTGGAACGGTGCCGTATTGGATCTCAATTGAACAGTAATACACTAACCCGAACTTCCTTCAATTTGTGTATTTTTAAGAAAGTTTATGTTACTTGCAAAAAAATAAAAATTTGGGATGCATGTCAATTGGGTTATTTTTTGTTACAGCAAAATTAAAAAACAACTAACGAGAAAGAACGCAAGTATGCAAAAGACAATTTTATATGCTTAACTTAAAATTAGAATTACGTCCACGAAATTGCGTCGACTTTCAATATGATAAAAGGTGGTACAAAATTACAAGAATTTTCTAAACTCTAACGGAAGCAATAAATATAAAATCCACAACCAAGTCAGAAACTAAAAAATGGGTCAAAAACTTTTCTCGAGGCTGCCCCCGAACCCCTACAAGGCTTGTCCATAAGCGCTTCGATTCGGGCCTAATAGCTCTCACCTCCGCTCTATGAATTAATCTTAAAAAAATTAATTTTTGATCGTAATACCTCTAGAACGGGTTAGATCATAGACTGCACCCTAAAAAATAACCAGTCTTCACACGTCTAATAATTCTTTATTTCTCATTTTCAATAAAAGTAAATAAATATTATTTTACTGTAGGGTTCTTTGAGGGAAAGTTTAATAAATAAATATAGGAGAGACAAAATTTATGAATAAATCAGAGCACAAAACGAAAAGAGAGTAATGGTTAGGTGAAGGAGAAGACTAACCAAATGCGAAGTATCTGACAGTATGGACACGTAAGATGAGGACTCAATGAATTACTAAATTCTGACTAAAAATACGATTATTCTTTTTATTTATAACTCTCTGGTAAAGCTATTAGGAATGAGACGGTATTCTTTAAAAAATATCATTAAATCATTAAATCTTATTTGAACATTTCGAACTAGTGTTCTACTTCTAATTATTTAGGTTAACCTATGGCTGATCATTGTGGTACCCAATTCACTCGGATCGAATGACTCCAGTAACTTAAGTAGGTGAGCCTATGGTCTTTTAATGGTGACAAGATCTTTTCTTTAGCTACCATGCCATATGTTTTCAAATGTTCCGTGTGCAAACTTAGTATACTACCAATTGTCTCTAGGACGCTCTTGTTGATTCTCTGTGGAATTCTTAATCATACAGTTTGTGTTATATTACATCGGTTGTATAACAAGCGCTTGGCCACATAGTTTCTACTATATTAACGTAATCTCATGGTTCGAGTTACATCCACATAGTTTGTGCTATGTTTTTATGTCATAACCACATAGCTTATGCTTATATATACAACATAGTTTGTGCTATGTCTTAACATTCATGCAATCAAGTGTTAGAGACGACCTGATATTTAGGTATAAGTACTTGCCTTAAGGCCATTTCGAGTTATTCGAGTTGCTTGCAGTGCTAACTTGTACTTCTTGGATAGCACCATTAATTTGGCCTTAATTAGAGCCTCTGCATTCGAGTTACTCGTCTAGGAGTATCTGAGTCACTTCTACTCATTGTGATGTTTTAAGGTTTAGTTTTAAGGGAATCCTTAATTCTCGCGCGTGACTTTTCTCGATGTCTATTTTTCTTACCCCTTCATCTTACTATTTTTTATTTTATCCGGCCAAGTTACTCACCCGAGTGACTCAGTGTTCTATTTTATTATTATTTATTTATTTTATTATTTCATATTTTGAATGGTGGCATCTATCTACACTTACCAAAAATATTTTTTGTTGCCTAAACTAAATAAGAGTAGAGCATATAGGCAATACCTGAGTACCATAATTCAATGTTGAAGTCATCGAATCGTCAGGCTTGTTTTATATGGGAAGATATTGACGGCGGCCAGCTAAAGTAATTCAGTTACATTTTTTTAAACTTTTGTTTTATTTTTCTTATTATTTTTATTCTCTGTTTTAGGGAAAACCACAGTCTATGGAGTTGTTAAGACTTCGCTTGAATTAAAGAATTTGAAAAGAAAAGAAAGAATTTGAAAAAAAAAATTGTTATAATGTTGTTTAAGTTATTTTTAAAAGAGGAGATAAAGTAAATAAAATTTTAGTGTGAAAAAAATGACCCATTTTTAAGCAATATTTTAAAAACGATACTAATAAATACTAGGTACTGTTTTAAACAGATATCTCTTCTCTTTATTAATTATTATTAAACAAATAAAAAATAAAAAAACAAAATTATACTTTTTTTCCTGAATAACCGAACAAAATAAGAAATAGCTTCCATACTAAATATGTATATCTTTTCCTTAATACAATTATATATATATAATTTCAAATTAGTTTAAACTTATTTTAAAGAGTGGGTCAGTTTGAGAGGATAATCCATTCGGAGATGATGTATTTATTTATTTAGAAAAAGAAATATAAATTTGAATAAGTCAATTTTAGTAACAATAAATTAATTTTTAGTGAATTATTTTAAATGAAATGTCCGAATAAATTGGTTTATTCTTATTTTCTCAACTAATAATTTTTCTTTTAATGAATAGATCTCTAATCAAGATTTAAAAAGAACATCGTGAAAATAATGACAAAAGTAAGTACAATACATTAACTTGACTGATAATTGTGGTTAGTTTTATTTTAAGGACTTAATTAGGGATAAATTCTAGTCAGTAATTGTTTATTCTATTAAATTTTATTTTTAAATATTTTTTAATTTATAGACTATTTTACTCTCAAAGTTATTAAAACATGATATATATATATATAATATGCACATTAATCGAAAACTTTTTAAATGATTTGAAGTTTTTGTATTGAATGATTTGTTTGCTAATTGGATCTAAGCATATGTTTAGACTAAAAAGTCTTGTGGTTTTTTTTTGGAATTTTTTTTGTCTTATATTAACTTTTTTTATAATTTTATTTAAATTTTTTAATTTTTTTGTATCTTGTGATGTGATAATTCTAAAAAGTATACCCGTTATGGCTAATTTTAAATTTTTTTTACTAAAAACGAAAAAACTAGAAAAAAAGGTCAACAAGCCTACGAAGTTGGCTTTTTTCGTTTTATATAAACTGCTTTTTAGGTTTTGATTAAAAAGTTTTACTTTTTTATTTTCTTAAGAGGAATCTAAAAATTATACTCATTTGGACTCATCTTGAAAAAAAAGTCACAGAAATTTTTTTTAAAAAAAAATAAATCCAAACACAAACTAAGTAAAGTGGGCTGAGAGGGAGACATTAAATAAAAATCCAAGTTACCACAGCACTTTGGGCCAAGTCTAGTTTGAAGTAGAAATCTGGGCCGAGTTGGAATCCAATATGTCAAGTTTAAAGCGTGAAGTCTCTTTCGAAGTTTGGGCTCACTTTCTATATCTATTGAGGAATTATGAAGCTTATAAATTAGGGCTTTTAGCTAAAGGTCCAAAAATATAAATTTTAACGCGTAAGGTTCATTAACAAAAATTTTAACGCGTAAGATTCAATTACGCGGTTTCTCCCAAAAATACCCTCCAAACAAAAATGACGATGGAAGCACAAAATGTTGATCGTCGAAACCAAGTTCTTTAGCCTCTTGATTATTTGATTCTTTGAGCCTACGGAGTACCTCATTGTAAACCTCAATCCTTCTCATCTGCTGCCAGAGAGTTTTC
>JAULJZ010149606.1:0-10290 GCA_032270985.1 Heliamphora pulchella | reverse complement strand
AGAGAGAGAGAGAGAGAGAGAGAGAGAATAGAGTTGTTGCTTCAATATGGGCTTAATTGGAGAAGTTTTTAATTGGAGATAGAATTTTGGAATGTGAAATCGTTTATACAAATACAATATTGATTTGTGAATTGTGATATTTGAGAATTGAGATTTGGGAATGGAGATAAGTTATTTATTTGAAATTTGAGTTAAATTATTTATTTGAGATTACTAATTGATGAATGTTAATATATTATCGATTTCTTAGTTTGGGTTGAGTTTAGGTTGCTTTTTTTTATTTTATTTTTTATTTTTCTAAACAGTTATGGAGAAATACTTTAAAGAAAATTACAATTAGAAATAGAAAGTTCTGAAAGAAGAGTTGATAATTCTCAATTGTAAAAGCAAAGTCGCGTGGAAATCAACTTAGTAGATCTTCTTGCAGATTTAGGATTATGACCTCGGATTAGTGGTTATAATCCTAATGACAGAGACCAAATAAGTAGAGCATATCTGCGGAAGGGTTCTTGTCAATCTCGTGATCATGAATTTCCACAAAAGCCACTTGGACAAAAATTACGACAATTTAATTAGGCTTGGTTTAGTGAATTTGCTCTATAGTTGGAGTATAATATAGCAAAAGATACTGCATTTTGCTTGTATTGCTATCTTTTCAAGCCAGAAATTGGAGACCAATTAGGTGGTGATTCTTTTGTTGGTGAGGAGTTTTGTAATTAGAAAAAAAAAGAAAAATTTCAAGTTCATGTGGGATGTCTTAATAGTGCGCACAATCAAGCTTCAGCTAATTGTCAAGATCTGTTAAATCAAAAGCAACATATTCGAACGGCTTATCATAATCAGTTAAACCAAGCTCGACTTGATTATCAAATTCTCTTGAATGCATCTATTGATTGTGTTAGGTTTCTCCTCAGACAAGGACTTGCATTTCATGGTCACGATGAATTTGAAACTTCAACTAATCAAGGAAATTTTTTTGAACTTCTGAAATTTCTTGCCGAGCACAATGAAGAAGTTAATGTAGTTGCACTAACTAATGCTCTACACAATTTGAAATTGACCGCTCCTAATATTCAGAAAGATATTGTTAGTGTAGCTGCATTTGAAATCATCAAAATGATTGTTGAAGATCTTGGTGATGCATTCTTTTCAGTTTTAATTGATGAAGCTCGTGATATATCAATAAAAGAGCAAATGGTTGTTGCAATTCAATTTGTTAACAAAGAAGGCAATGTTATTGAACGCTTCCTAGGTATTGTGCATGTTGCTAATATCAATGCTCCATTAGTCAAGAAAGTTGTGGAGACATTATTTTGAAGGCTTGGACTAAGTATTTCAAGATTGAGGGGACAAGGCTATGATGGGACAAGTAATATGCAAGATGAGTTGAATGGTCTTAAAACACTGATACTAAAGGAGAATCCTTTTGCATATTATGTTCATTACTTTGCGCATCAACTGCAATTGGCTCTTATGGCCGTGGCAAAGAATCATAATCAAATTGCGCTGCTATTTCATCTTGTTAGTAGTGTGGTGAATATTGTTAGAGCATCATGTAAACGTCGGGATATTCTTAGAGAGAAACAAGTTGAAAAAGTTGTTGCAACACGTAATGTAGGAGAGCTTTCAGCTGGACAAGGCTTAAATCAGGAAACAAGTCTCAAATGTTCTGTTGATACACGATGGGGTTCACATTATAATACCTTTCTTAGCTTAATGAATAAGTTTCCGGCAGTGATTGATGTGCCAAAAATTATTGCAGATGATGGTTTCAATTCAGAACAACGAGTAGAAGAAAATATATTATTGAACTCAATGCAGTCTTTTGGTTTTATATTCAATCTTCATTTAATGAGGCAAGTATTGGCTTTCACATCTGAATTATCACTAGCATTACAAAGAAAAGATCAAGATATTGTGAATGCTATGAATTTGGTTGAAATTTCTAAGAAACGGCTCCAAATGATGAGAGAAAGTAGATGGACATCTTTACTTGATAATGTTTCTTCTTTTTGTGAAAATAACGGAATTGATGTTCTTAATATGGATAATGACTTTGTAGCTCACGGCCAAAAAAGACGCAAAGCTCAACAAATGACAAATTTACATCATTTTTGCGTCGAGTTATTCTACGTTGTCATCGATATGTAACTTCAAGAATTAAATGCCCATTTCACAAAGGCGAACAATGAGTTGTTTCTCTGTGTGGCATGTCTGAATCCATCGAACTCATTTTTTGATTTTGATAAGAAGATGTTGATTTGTCTTGCTAAATATTATCCGGATGACTTTTCTCTAGTTGAGCTTATGGTACTTCATGATCAGCTTGATACATATATTTTTGATATGTGATCAAATGATGACTTCTCAAGGTTGAATGGAATTACTCATCTCGCTAAACAAATGGTGAAGACTAAAAGAGACAAAGTATATATATTAGTTTACTTGCTCATTACTTTGGCATTGATCTTGCTAGTTGCAATTGCTACGGTCGAAATGGTATTTTCAGCTATGAATATTGTGAAGAATCGATTGCGGAACCGAATGGGTGATCAGTGGATGAACGGTAATTTGATAGTTTACATAGAGAGAGATGTTTTTGATAGAGTTAGCAATGATACTGCTATAAAAAAATTTCAAAAAATGAAAACCTATTGCGGTAAATTGTAACAAAAAGAAATTATAAGAATGCATATCTTAATTTTTTGCTTATCATGAATATTTATATTTTTGTGCTCTCTTCAAATCAAATTCCTGGCTCCGCCACTAGGCGTGGGGATAGGCCAGCTAGTCAGGCCATCCTCCGACTGACCATCTAAAGAGTTAGTGATGCCTTCGCAAGCGTCAAACTAAAGTCTAAGATAACATGATTGCCAGGAATTCAAAAAGAGACACCTCTCCCATATTCATCGTAGTATGGCCCCATTACTCTCCTATACACTATGTTCTCATCCGCCAACCCTTCTGACCACAATAGTATTCAACGGCGTTCAACTCAAGAAGTGGCACGACTTATGACATAACATGGTTAAAGGTGTACAGGTCCAACCATAACTTGGGAATACTACGACTCATGCAATCAACCAGTGCATGTACCAATGCACGTGACATGCCCACAATAACTAACATGAAATGAATTATAACAATTTACATGAGGCATTTTTAGAATAGAACAACAATACATACTTTCATTTGACTGGATCATGCAACTTATAGTCTATAAATTAAACTAAGACAAGCATATAGGTGACAAGTATGTAGGTGATAAGCACATAAGTGACAAGCACTTAGGTGATAAGCACATAGGTGACAAGCACACCCAAGTGACAAGCACTTAGGTGATAAGCTTATTTTTTCTCTATTTTTAGATTCAACAATAGTCAAAAGATTTTCACTTTGACATAGCAAATAAGGTTCAAAATTCATGAAATTTGGACAGTAACTAGTCAAAGAGTCCTATAACTTTTTCAAGAAGGACGTTTTCACTATATCTCAATAAAAATAATAGTTTTGCCCTCCGTAAGAAACTACGTCAAATCTGTCCTAAAGGGCATATTCAGTACCTCCACTTTAAAATTTCATTTTGACCTATCACTTAATCTTTACATTTTCTAAATTTTTTCAAGAAACAAAAATAACATGTTAGAAACATTTTCCATGAATAAACCATTTTGATTTGAAGTACTTAAAATAGGGTTTTAACTTCTGCAACAGATTATGACAGAAAACACACGGTTTTGGAAAAAAAACTTGATTTCTCTTAATTTTCCTAGCCAAATTGCTTCAAATAAATTTTATTAGAAACATAACATCCATATATAACTCTAGAATCAAAAATCATTGCAATGTGAGTTTTTTAGAATTAATTAAAATTCTTTAAAGTTCGACCTCCATGCTTGAAAAATCTAGGGCTGAACATGTTATGGGCTTAACTACCCTTTTATCATATTTTCATGGAAATGACTAATTTATTTAGCATGAATCATACTTTTTAAATGAATAATAAATTCCAAAGATTTATTTTAACAATTAAAATCAATTTAATTAACACTTTTTTTTCTAAAATTATAACACAAATATCAATCTTTTAGCATAACTAGCTACTTATGATCATTTCAGTTTATTTAGTACCATTTTTTTTTTGTATTCTTGTTTAGGCTCCATTTAAAACTAAGAGATAAAAGAGTATTATTGATTTAGGAAAAGAAAGGTTATAGGAATTTCTTACTTCTTCTTGATCTTGGCACAAAAAGGCGTAGATTTGGCTTTATTGAACTTGTTGCTCAAACTTTTCCTTTCCTCCTTTCTTTTCGTCTTATTTTTTTCTTTTGTTTTCATGCCATGGCACTCCAGGAATATCTAATAATTTTCCAAATTTCAGACACTCCCATGAATGATTAATTATTTGTAGAACACAATGTGCTATTTACGTACCAGTAGCACACACACACTCTCTCTCTCTCTCTCTCTCTCTTAATGTGTTATGCGTTAATTTTTAAATGACCAATATCATTGTCTATTAGTGAAGATTCAAGTACTCCGATCAAGGAAGCGAAATGAAAGCTGATCTATTTATAGAGAGATGTTTGACTTGGTGAAAGCCCCTCGGCACATAAGACAAGAAAGGAAAGCTAACCTTGGAAATAGGCTTTCATAAGCAAACAAGGTTTAATTTCCAATGGTTTTGGCCGGCCACTATTTTGGCCTTTTCTCTTCTTTTTCTTTTTTCAATTATCCTTAAAGATATTTATTTTTATTATTATTTTGTTTTATTTGCAATTTTGACAAAAAAATTTAAAGTGATTTTATTAAGCTTAATCCTTGAAATTAATATTTAAGCTTAATCTTTGAAATTAGTGATTTTAAGCTAACTTTGAGCTTTTAAATTAACATTGAACTTAAACTTGTTCTTTTAAATTTAATCTTGGGTTTAAACTTGTGATTACTTATTTTCATTGGTTTAAATTATATTGGACTTGAAAGAACCTAAACAGCTTAATTAGGTCCTACACGACTTAATTAGGTTTTCTTGAGAAGCTCGATTTTAGTATTTCATCTTTTGATTTGTGTTTTTATATGAAATTTGACTTGAGTCCTTAACTTAATCTATTATTTTGTTTTTAACTAGGTGAGCTAAAAACGGGTCTTTACACCAGGTTAGATTAAGAACGCATCTTCTTGATAATTCGAATTAGACTTGTAGTTATGATCGGATTGGATTAAATCAATTGAGAAAATTAGAATAAAAATAAAACTAAAATATTAGCTATGGTGGATTCAATCCTTAAGAATCTATCTTTCTTATCTAAATTAAATCTTTTATTTCTGGTTATTTAATTTCAAAATTTTTAGAATAAATCAAAACAAACTCTTTTCAAAGAAATAAGCAAATCAAAAGTTTTAATTATTTATTGTAATTTTGTCTTTTTAATCATTGAGGAATGATATCCAGAGTTAACTACTATCCTACATGTTAGTACTTAATTTTAGGATTTTAAATTTATATTTTGATACAATACGACAACGAACCAATTTTTAGCGCTGTTGCCGGGGACTTGAATAGCACGGCTACGATCTATATAATTAGAATTTTTATTTGGCATTTCTTCCTTGTTTTAATATACTGTGGTAAGACTACGCTAATCCTATTTCAGGTTTTCAAAAGTAAGACGAGACAAACAAAATTTTAGCACTCAAAAACAAAGGAAAACGGTTCACCGCTATCCAAAGCACTGTAAGCTTTAATTTGTGAATTGTTTTGTTAAAATCAAAGAAAACTAGAGTTAAGGGGCCTATAGCCCATCCCCAATTTCTATTTTAACATGCTTGGTTGCTTGTCGTTGCACACACAGCTAGCATCATTCTATCCTAAAATCGAACGAACCTTTAGGCACATCGGAGCTGCCTTGCATTCTTCCCCACACCTAACCCCTTCTTGGACTTTCATAAACCCTCCAATGGAAAAAGCCAATCAGGAAGAGCAACAGATGAAGTCACTGATCGAGTATTACATTTTGTCAGTGTATGTGTCACCGTCCTGCATCCAACCTCTTTTGGTTGGGGCATCTCACTATGAATTCAAGTACAACATAGTACAAATGTTACCAACTTTCTTTGGATTTAGTAATGAGGACCTATATAAACACATTGATGAATTTCTAGAGATATGCTCAACTGTTAAAATCAGTAACTTCTCAGATAAAGCCCTCAAGATGAAACTGTTCCCTTTCTGCCTAGAAGACAAAGCTAAACATTGGCTTAATTCCTTAGAAGCGAACACAATCACCACATGGGCCAAATTACAATAGGAATTTCTCAAAAAATATTTCCCAATAGGCAGGACCAACCAGATTCGACGCGCCATTATGAGTTTTACCAACTCGATGGCGAAACCTTCCACGAAACTTGGGAACGCCTTTAGGATCCCATTAGAACTTGTCCTCATCACCAGGTACCGAAGTGGCAATTAGTCCAATGTTTCTACGACGGTTTGACACCTTAACACCGTCAATTTGTTGATGCCTCTTGTGGTGGTACCTTTATGTTAAAAAATAAGAACGAGGCGTGTAGCTTTTTTGGGAGTTTGAGTGAAAGCTCCCAACATCAAGCCTCAACATCTCATACCGATAGATCCATAGCCTCTTCTACCCTGAAATCTAGAGGCGTGTACAAGGTTACACAACCTCACGGTCTAGTGGCCACGTCAACACAAACTTTGAGTCAGCTTCCATCAAATGGTCAAAATATAACACCTTTTGCCCCACCGCCGACCATTCAAGGTCCGCGTGCATTGTGCACCTGCCCGACTCACTTTTCACTGACTACCCAATCACTGCACATTACCTCGAGTTTGTGCAAGAATAAGCTAATGCTGCATAAAGTTTCTCCCTACCGGCTAATGATCCGTTCTCTGACACCTATAGCCTTGGATGGAGAAACCACTCTAATTTCTCATAGCGGCAGCAACCCAATCAAGGTAACATGCCAGTTCCCCCTCCTAGGCCCACGAATCCCAACACTTATAATCATCCGGCCTATGCACCCTCTGTTCCACAACCATCACCTTTGACCCCTTCTCAAAACTCGACTTTTGAGAATAAAGTTTTTACAAGACTTGGATACGAGAAAGTTAGCCGACTAGTAGTGGTGTGTACCATGAACAGGAACAGGTAGTGATGACCCTTAGAAACGGACAAGAGCTTGAAACTCGTTCAGAGAAGATTGTAGCGCCCACAGTCTCTCAAGACTAGAATCGTATCATGGTTCTAAGACCGACCCTCCTCACTCATCCCCTACACCATTAGCATCTGCTGACACACCACCAGTTCTTCTCCCTACTCCTTCTCGAGAGTCACTAACGACTCCGCCTACACCTTCAACCGGACTTCGAGCTTCATTCTTGACACGCCTCGATAGGACGTCACCATTTAGTAAAAACAAAGCCTCCATAGATGACATGCTTGAGCTTTTCAAGCAAGTTAAGATCAACCTGCCTCTCCTAGACACCATTAAGAAGGTTAGTTAAGATCAACCTGCCTCTCCTAGACACCATTAAGAAGGTTCCCTCTAACGTTAAGTTCTTAAAAGACCTCTACACCCAAAAGTGTAAGTTGAAAACCAATGTTCCAAATAAAGTTGTTCTCACCGAGCAAGTTAGTGTTGTCATAGGACACGACCATCCCCAAGGTTAAAGACCCAGGGACTCCGATCATATCATGCATTATTGGCGATCACTCAATCGACCGTGCCTTTTTGACATAGAAGCTAGTGTCAACCTCCTTTTATACTCGGTGTACGATTAATTTGGTTTAGGTGAACTTTGACCTTCATCGATCACTCTTTAGTTAGTCGACTAGTCTGTTAAAGTCTCACATGGAGTCATCGAGGACATACTCATTAAAGTCAATAAATTTTTCTTTCATATCGACTTCATCGTGCTAGACACCGAGCCCGAACTAAACCTAAAGTGACAAGCAACTGTTATCCTCGGCCAACCTTTCTTGGCCACAGCCAACGCCTGTATTAATTATCAAACTGGGGTGATGGATATTTCTTTTGAAAAAATAAAGCTGCACTTAAATATCTTCCATGTTGCACATCAGCCATCACAGCACTCTGACTTCTTTGCAGTCGATGTTATAGAAATAGGCCACCAAAACAACGCTTCCCTTCATCCTAAGTGATGACCCACTAGAGGCCTACTTGGCCCATTTCGAAGACGACACATTTGATGTCGAGCAATCTATCGAAGATGTCAATTCCATGCTTGAGTCCACCTACTATCTAGACGCTCCACTGTGGAAATTTCAATTTGATTCCCTACTGTCCCTCTCATCGATGCATGCTTTGCCCTCGCTAAATTCACCACTAGAACTTGAGCTGAAGCCCACTCCAAGCCTCATTCAAGTACGTTTTCTTAGGGCTCAATTGCACTCCATCTGCCATCATAGACCCTGACTTGACTTTCGACTAGCAAAGTCAACTCGTTGAAGTTTTAAAAAACCATAGAGGAACCATAGGGTGGTTTGTTGTCACGACCCATTTTTATAATGGTATTGGTGATTGACCAGTGAGTCAAAGCTCACTCGAGGCCTACTTCAATTAGTTTAGAGATTTTCAAAAGAACATTATTTAGAAATTTTTTTTGTGAAAGCGTATATTTATAAACATATCAAGAATCAAAACTTGTGCCATGAGATACATTAACTTTACAGACAAGAAACTGCGTACAAAACAATTATATTTTAAGCATAACTATGTACACATGCTTTGATAGACAACTATAGTTTCCTTCATTTGAGCCGTCCAAGGTATATTTTATCGTGAAATAATACAACATCAACTTCATAAGCACAAAGCTTGTATGATTACATATGTATTGAGGTTATAGATTTGTCATGGAATATCAACTTTGTAGTACAAAAACATCTCATCAGGCTATTTTGTCAAAAGTCATAACATCACTTTTCATAAACAAGTTACATGCATTAAGCCATAGCAATTTTTTAGGAACATGTTACATGCATTAAGCCCTAACAATTTTTATAAACAAGTTACAAGCATTATGCACTACATACGATGAAAAGCTCATGGCTATGCTAAAACTATGTAGGAAGCTACCTTACAACTATTTTTGTTATGATATCATAACCAACAATCACCTGGCTGTGATCCTATCGTTTTTCGCCACGCTATTCAACACCCCAATGACCAAGTTAACACCATTTAAGCTATCATCATGTATAAAAATTTTAAAATGTCCATACTTATCACACCACATCAGACTATCATATATTACACATGATATTCATATCTTTTTAAAACATAGATAATCACATTTTTCACATATGTATCCACGACACAAACGTTATATAGAAATTATCATTTCATGCGAAGTCATAGAACTTTCATTTAGACAAAAGTAGAAAAATTTAAGTAACGAAGATATATGAGACTCACCGGTTAACCAAAACTTAGCCAATCACATCTTGTCCAGGAATTCCCAAATCTAGATAAAATACACAAATTATTAGTAATTTAGTTATAATTTTACATTTTTAAAGGTTGTTCTACCTTTATACTATTTTTGTATATTTTTCCATAATATAGTATTATTTTTTTTCAATACTTCCTATAATATTCAATAATTTAAAACAATAAGTGATTTTTATTATTTGTTATTCTTAAAATATTTATTATTTTATAATTATCTAAAATTAGTGTATATATACATAAACCTTATATTTTCGAAAGTCATTTCATTTCTCACAATTCAAATACTAAAATATTGTATTATTTGCCAGTAAAACAATATGTGACTTTTATCCTATTCAAAACATAACTATAATATTTATCAAAAATTAGTGTACATATAATAAATTAGCTTTCCTAATCTTTTATTTTTATATGTTTCTTGTGATTCCGTATTTTGTAATCTAATAAAATATTATATTATTTTTTATAATTATAATTGAGTGTAAATTTCTAAAGCAATAGGGGACTTTATTTTCCTAATGAGAATTTATCTTAAATTTCTATTTTAAATTTGATTTCTATAAAATATTTTGTTCTAGAATAATTAAAAGCCTCACAGGAAAAACAAAGCAACCGATCACTCAAGGATAAAAATCTTGCATGAAGCATGCATTTCACAAATAGTGCAATAGTCGTGCGTTGTTTGTTGGGAGAATATCCAACGCCAAAATAAAATACTTGCTCGGGGATCCAGAAAATACATCTTTATTAAACTTTCAATAATTTACAATAATCTGAAATTACAGAAAATGAAAT
>JAULJZ010149605.1:0-10290 GCA_032270985.1 Heliamphora pulchella | reverse complement strand
CAACTATAGACTCCTGTCCATTATCCTAGTCCTGAACCACTTAAGGCCTGCTAGATAATGACAAGTTCTATACGGAGTCACAACAATAATGCCACTCACAGGGCAACATACTTCTTCACAGATTTCCAAGACCGATGAACGAAGCTAACCAAATCACGTTTACGGGGATTAACCCGAGAGACCGTAGCGAACCCACTCTGCGCACGTTTTTGGACTTCCACCAAGGAGCAATAGAAGCCCAACCCAAAACCACACACTGTCACGGTACATTTATGAAAATATTTAAAAGCCCACCGTAGCTCAACTACGAAAACCCACAAAACAGTTTATACACCACGTGTATATAAGGAGATCCAATCCATCAACATGGAGATCTAAAATCATTTCCAACAAAGCGTTTAAGAGTTAAGACTCAACCCCTCGGGTTAGCTCCAAACCGCCAAAAAGACGTTTTTCACCATTTTCACAAAATAGCTCATTTTCAAACCTCCTTTTGAAAACTATGGATACCACGTACCCGAATCACGTATACAACCAAGAAAAGGCGTAAAAATCTACTTTTACCCAAAACCAAGGTTTACACGTGAAAATCATGTTTGATGTATTTTTTACCCGGTAAAAACACATATAATTACATATATCACCCTTATACAACAGTAGGGTCTAGAATCCTACCTCGAAGAGTCAAGAACTCGACGTCTCAAAACTAAACAACGTCAGAACAAGAATCCGACCGGATGGATACGAAGCCCATGGCACCGATAGCAAGGATCCACAAAGGATCAAACACAAAACAAATACCCGGGCCCTCAAAGCTAAAGAGAATGCAGAGAAAAGGAAAATTTTAACTTGGAAGAAATGTTTTTCTCAAAAACTCCGCCACTGGGATATTTATAGAAAATTACAAAATACACTGTCTAGTCGATCGAACCTCCAAGTTCAGTTGACCGAACCCAAATTTTTTGGTCCAGTTGACTGGGCTAAGCCCTCTAGTCGACTGAACTGCTGGGCAGTGTGTTTTCGACACTGAAACAAGGTTTTTGGACCAAACACAAGCCAAGCAAGCCTCTACGAAACCCCAAAAAGTGTATAACACATTTATACATGTTCTATAACTTTAAAGCATAACTCATGCATCGAGGATATTCATATACTGAAAGAAACACGTCATGCATATAAATATCATAAAAGAACAAGGTTTCGGGTCTCACAACTCTCCCCCCCATAAGGAATTTTGCCCCTGAAATTCGCAACAAGGTCACGAGGTAAACAAGTTTGCGTATCTAGCACGCATCCCAGACTCAAGTTTCCATGTCTCTTCTTCAACCCCGCGATGAAGCCATAGGACCTTGACATAAGCAATTGTTCTCCCCCGCAACACCTGCTCCTTTGTATCAAGAATCCTCACTAGATGGTCCTCATCAGTGGCATCCTCATCAACCCGCAGCTCAGCCCCATCTAACACATACGAAGGATCAGGCTCGTACCTCTAAAGCAAAGAAACGTAGAACACGTTATGCACAGATGCTAACTGAGGTGGCAAGGCCAAATGATATGCGACCTCTCCAACTCTATCAAGGATCTCAAATGGTCTAATTAAACGCGGTGATAGCTTCCCACTGTGACTAAACCTCATCAAACCTCTACGTGGTGAGACCTTTAGGAACACATGATCCCCCACTACAAACTCCAATGGTCGCCTCCTCTGATCTGCATAACTCTTCTAGCAGCTCTGTGCTATCATAAGGCCTTAGCGAATCGCGACAACCTTCTCTATCATCTCTCGTACCATGTCGAGTCCCAATACTATGGTCTCTCCCACATCTGTCCAACACACGGGTGATCTACACGGTCTACCATACAAAGCCTCATACGGTGGAATCCTAATACTGGACTGATGGCTGTTGTTGTATGCAAACTCTACCAACGGTAGATGATCCTCCCACGAACCTCTAAAATCAAGGATACAAGCCCTCAGCATATCCTCCAGAATCTGTATAGTCCTCTCAGACTGACCATCCGTCTGGGGATGAAAAGTAGTACTGAACATCAAGTTTGTCCCCAAAGCCTCTTGAAGACTTTGCCAAAAGGGCGATGTGAAGCGCGGGTCTCGATCAAAAATAATTGATACTGGTACTCTATGCAACCGGACTATCTCTCTCACATACAAGCTACTCAGTCGTTCCACCGAATCCTTCACTCGGATGGGGAGAAAGTGTGCAGACTTCATCAACCTATCATCCACAACCCACATGGCGTCGTATCCCCTAAGTGATCGAGGAAGCTCTGACACAAAATCCATCGTAACATTCTCCCACTTCAACTCTGATATAGGCAACAACTGTAGCAATCCTGTCAGTCTCTGGTGTTCCGCCTTCACCTTCTGACAGGTAAGGCACCGAGAAACAAACTGGATCACGTCTCTCTTCATTTTTGTCCAATAGAACTGACAACAAAGGTCATGGTACATCTTCATGCCTCTAGGAAGCACAGAAAGGCATGGATGATGACATTCACGTAGTATATCAGCTCGGCATGACTCTGGCACAAACAACCTCCCAGCCAACCTCAAACTCTGATCTGAACCGACAATCCAGCCCGCTGTATCCTCTCCACTAACAACATGATCTCGTATCATCTGAGCCTCCTGGTTCGTCTGCTAGACCTCTAGCATACGTGCTATCAACGCTGGTCGAGTAACTACTAAAAATAGGGTGGCACCTGTCACTGTCTCCCCGAGACACAATTCAAACTCTCCAACCTCTCCAAGCATGTCCCACTCACGTATAGCCACAGAAGCTAACAACCCGTGAGATATCCTACTGAGAGCGTCTGCCACAACATTGGCCTTCCCAGGATGATACTACAAATCAAAGTCATAATCCTCCAACAGCACCATCCATCGTCGCTGGCGCAAGTTCAGATCCTTCTGTGAAAATAAGTATTTCAAACTCTTGTGATCAGAGAAAACTTCGAAATGCTCACCATAAAGATAGTGACACCATGTCATCAAGGCAAAGACCACGACTGCCAACTCCAGATCGTGTGTTGGGTAGTTCTTCTCGTGCGTCTTCAACTGCCTAGAACCGTAGGTCACAATCTTACCTCTCTGCATCAGAACACATCCAAGACCATCATGTGATGCATCACAGTATACCGTATACCCTAAGCCTCGCTTAGGAATGATCAACACTGGCGCACTAATCAACCTCGTCTTCAGCTCCTAGAATGCCGACTCACAAGACTCACCCCAAACAAACACAATGTCCTTCCGCATCAAATGCGTCATCAGTGCAGCAAGTCTCGCAAAGTCCTTCACGAACCGTCGGTAGTAGCCTGTCAAGCCCAAAAAATTGCGTATCTCAAAGATGCTCTTCGGTCGCTCCTAATCGGTTACAGCATCAGTCTTCGATGAATCCACAACTACTCCGTCTATCGACGCTACGTGTCCAAGAAATCTCACCTCAGACATCCAGAACTAGCACTTCTCGAACTTCGCATACAAGCGATGCTCTCTCAAAGTCTGTAGCACGATCTGCAAGTGATCATCATGTGCCTCCCTAGTGGGTGAAAATATCAGAATATCGTCCACAAACACTACCACAAAACTGTCTAGATAAGGATGGAAGATCCAGTTCATCAAACTCATGAACGTAGCAGGAGCGTTCGTCAGACCGAACGGCATAACCAGAAACTCATAGTGACTATAGCAAGTCCAGAAGGTGGTCTTCGCTATGTCCTCATCCCAAATCCTCAACAGGTGATATCCTGATCTCAAGTCAATCTTCGAGAAGCAACTCAAACCCTTCAGCTGATCAAACAAATCATCTATCCTCGGCATCGGATGCTTGTTCTTCACTGTCACCTAATTCAGCATCCGATAGTCGATACACAAACCCAATGATCCATCTTTCTTTTTCGCAAAATGAGCAGGAGCTCCCCACAGTGAAGTACTCGGGCGTATAAACCCTCTGTCTAGCAACTCCTGAAGCTGTACCTTGAGTTCACACAACTCAGCGGGTGCAAAACGATAGGACGGTATAGATATGGGAGCAGCTCTGGGGACTAGATCAATAGAGAACTCTACCTCACGGCTCGGTGGCAACTCAAACAGATCGTCAGGAAAGACATCTGAGTAGTCGCAAACCACTGGAGGTAACTCTCCTCGACTTCTAACTATCTCATCCAACATAAGGGCTGAAAAGAGGAAACCCAAGTTGCCCTGGTTTCGCATAGCATTGGGCAAAGATATCAAACCCTCATCCCGATCACCCACAAAACAAAAGCAATCTCCCACCGATGTGCAAATCGTTACCCTTCGTCGATCGCAATCGATGAAGGCACGATAGGTGATCAGCCAATCCATCCCTAGGATGACATCAATTGCGGTCATGTCTAGAATAACAAAGTCAAACTCTAAACAACGATCGGCGACCTCCAACACGCAGGATCTACAGACAAGACTCAACGTCACACTCTCACTGACTGGGGTCTTCACGCTCAAAGCACTACCCAACCAGTTTATTTCTAAACCCAAAGCAGATGCAAAAGCAGATGATATAAACGAATGCAATGCTCTGGTGTCGATAAGAACACTGGCCCATGATCTATAGACTAGAAAAGTACCTCTGATCATGGAGGTGGTAGCAGCAGCATCTGGTATGACCGGTGCTCTGGATGAACTAGGATATGCATGAACATACGCCATGGCTTATCCACTGGGGCCCTGAACTGCCGACTGTACTAAAGCGCCCCTTCTGCAAACCTAGATGGCTGGCATCCCTGGACAGATGGAGTAACAGGTGCTCCAGCTATCCTCCGCATGCTCCCTCCACTGGGACAGTTCCTCCGGATGTGCCCTAACTAGCCACACTCAAAACATACCACTGGCTCCCTCCCCCGCGTCTGTGACTATGACTGCGCCTGAACTGGTGCTGGACTCTAGCATTCTGTCGCACGATGCCCTGGCCGCTAGCATCTATGACAAAGAGACTCTCTCTGCTCCAACCTTCCCGTTGAAGCTATGGGAGGTGTAGATGTAGAAGACCATGGTAGATATGTTCCCACTAGATGAGAACTCAGACCAGATGTCCGCTGACGCTTGTCCTTGCATCCCCGATCCTGTACGCATCCCCCACCTTACTGACCCCTACTGTCCCTGTCTCTACACGTCACGTTCAGAGTGTCCTCCTCCTTCATAGCGGTCTCCACTAACTCTGTAAAGACCTGCTTCCTGAACGCTACCACTTTGTCACGAATAGAGGGCCTCAAACCCCTCTCAAACCGCTTCGCACGGAACTCATCAGTGGGCACAATCTCCACTGCAAACCGAGACAGGCTAGTAAACTCATCCTCATACTCAACCACTGACATCGTCCCCTGAGTCGGGAACAGGAAGTCCTCTCTATAGCGATCCCTCAAAGTCGCTCAAAAGTATTTCTCAAAAAATACCTTCGTGAATGCATCCCAGGTGCCTCCCACTGTGGTCTTGGATAACTTCCACAACATGTGAGCACTCCCCCTCAACTGGAAGGCAGCAAATGAAACTCGCAAATCATCCTCCTCAATCTGAAGCGTATCAAGGATCCTGGTAACTAGCTTCAGCCACTCAGTAGCCACCATGGGGTTGAGAACCCCAGAAAAGGTATAGGGTCCAAATGGCGAAACTCACGCATCGCAACCGTCGCCCTCAGCTCAGGTATACTCTCTCTCCCCCTAGAGGCCTCAGCCAGCTGCCAGATGGAACCTACCATCTCACGTATCAGGTCTCCGTTAACAGGTCCTTGGGGTCCATTAGCATCCCCAATATTTGGGACTGGAACGTCCCTTCAGCCAGAACCACGGCCACGGCCTCGTCCTCCCAGCGTGGACATAATTTCATACGAAAGCAACATAACAGGGTAAGAATCCATACAACATGTTATTCCTAATGTAAAAGACATATCATGTATAAGCATGCTAACATATAGCCACTTAAGATCATGTCATCACATCTCATTTACCGAGGAGAACCAACAAGAAGGACTAATCCATCTAGATAACCTACTTAGATTCTGAGCTAGAAATCACGTCCACAAAATGCGTCTCTAACATGGCTCTCAAGTTTGTCAATCCAAACGCAGAAAGGCAAGACTAATCAATCCTAAGGTCCGACCTCTATGCCCACATATACACAACCATCATGCTAAACAGGCTATCATGCTTATGTAAGAAAACTCTTGAACACACGTAATCAAGCACACATTCGTCGTCACAAGGTGATGTACCCTCTTTCCCATGGCTCATAGGTATTCGAACCCAGAGCTCTGATACCAAGTTGTCACGCCCCAAGCACCAGGGTCACACGAAAGCCCACCCAAAACACAGTTTGAGAAAATAAGATTTGCAGATGGAAAACCATCAACTCAGAAATATACATCATTTGGATAAAAATCCCCACAGTTCAACTCTCATAAATTGTGAATATGCATTCTCGTACATGAATAAATATATTGCCTCAAGACGTACAATACCAGCCTTTTGAAACAGGCATCACAAGTATAAGTACTTGTCCAAAATATGAAACTATTACTAATCTTTCGCCACCATAGGAATCTAGGTCAACTCCTCATGCTCACCTGAAAAGATTTTACAGCAAAATTCCACACCGTGAGCCGAAGCCCAATAGAACATAGATAATAAAACTGTAAAGTAGGCTATGCAATTATACACACACGAGCTCAACCACAGGAGCCAAAAAGGGTTTTTCTCTCAAAAACTACAAGTATTCCATCAGACTGACACGAGTCTCAAAAAAGTTTTACCTCATAAAACCCCACATTTTTTATCATTCAAATTATGCATATCATCCTAACAGATATCATGCCACAGTTAAGCGAAAACTGTAAAAATACAGTAAGCTCCACTCTGGCCACTCAGCCGAGGAGAAAGATAAAATATAATCCTATGTACCGGCTCAATCACACAGACAAAGGTAACAACTATAGACTTCTGTCCAATATCCTAGTCCTAAACCACTTAAGGCTTGCTAGATGATGGCAAGTTCTATAAGAAGTCACAACAATAAAGCCATTCACGGGGCAACATAGTTCTTCACGGATTTTCACGACCGATGGACGAAGCTAACCAAACCATGTTTACGGGGATTAACTCGAGGGACCATATGGAACCCACTCTGCACACGTTTTTGGACTTCCACCAAGGAGCAATAGAAGCCCAACTCAAAATCACATACTATCACGGTACATCTATGAAAACATTTAAAAACCTACCGTATCTCAACTACGAAAATCCACAAAGTAGTTTATACACCACGTGTATAAAAGGAGATCCAACCCATCAACATGGAGATCTAAAATAATTTTCAACAAGGCGTTTAAGAGTTGAGACTCAACCCCTCGGGTTAGATCCAAATCTCCAAAAAGACATTTTTCACCATTTTCACAAAACAGCTCGTTTTCAAATCTCCTTTTGAAAACTATGGATACCACGTACCCGAATCACGTATACAACCAAGGAAATGCACAAAAATCCACTTTTATCCAAAATCAAGGTTTACACATGAAAATCACGTTTGATGTATTTTCTACCCGGTGAAAACACATATAATTATATATATCACCCTTATATAGCAGTAGGGTCTAGAATCTTACCTTGGAGAGTTAAGAACTCGACGTCTCAAAACTAAACAGCGTCAGAACGAGAATTCGACCGGATGGATACGAAGCCCATGGCCCCGATAGCAAGAATCCACAAAGGATCAAACACAAAACTAAGCCCCGGGCCCTCAAAGCTAGAGAGAAGGCAAAGAAAAGGGGAAACTTATCTTGGAAGAAATGTTTTTCTCAAAAACTCCACCACTGGGATATTTAAAGAAAACTAAAAAATACACTGTCCAGTCGACCGAACGTCCAAGTTTAGTCGTTCGAACCCAAATTTTTCGGTTCAGTCGACTGGGGCAAGCCCTCTAGTCGACTGAATTGCTGGGCAGTGTGTTTTCGACGCTGCAACAAGGTTTTTGGTCCAAACACAAGAGAGACAATCCTCTACCAAATCCCGAAAAGCGTATAACACATTTATACATGCTGTTCTACAACTTTTAAGCGAAACTCATGCATCGAGGATATTCATATACTGAAAGAAACACATCATGCATATAAATATCATAAAAGAGTAAGGTTCTGGGTCTCACACAAATAAAGAAAGTGAAGGTAAAGAGAGAACGTACAAAATCAAATAAAGAAAATACATAACATATATATATAGAACACCAAAACAAAGCAAATATCAAAAGAAAAATCTTAAGCCCTATGGTATGCAATTCCAAACTAAAGGATACATGGAACACTCCCTCATGCAATGTCAAAATAAACCTAAGCTATCATGATTCGAATATAAGAACAAAAGATATGCTAGAAAATACTAAAATTACCTAAACATGAATTATTACAAAATAAGACAAACAATTCTAAACAAAGATTTAATAAAAGTGTACATTATCAAAACAAGGTAAGTTAGCATAAACATGATGAATTCAAAAAAAACAAGAAAAATCCTACATTAAAAGAAAGCTTAGGAACAAAGAAATTAGGAAGAGGGTTTTATGTCAAAAGAAAAATTAAGGATTTTAACCAAAAGGAAATGAGAACAAAGGATGGTTTATAACATCAAATTAAATCAAAGATAAAAAGTTCTAAAAGAGAAGGAAAAGAAACTAAAAATTAAGAATTAGAATTGGCATTATTTGCAAAGTAAACTAATAAACCTAGACTAAAAACATGAAACTAAAATAAAAGATTAGAAAATGCTATTAAACTAATAAAAAGAAAGTCTAACTATTTACATTTTATACTTTAAAAAAAACAAAAGAAAATAAAAGAAAATGAGAGAAAAGAAGACTCTACTATAATAAGAGAAAATTTATACTAATGTTTAAAGAGGAAAATTAACTTGAAAGACTTTTGTGACTTCTTGGGTTTAATAAAATGATAATGTTAACATTAAAGAGAAAAAGAAAAAGGACTAAAAGAAAATGAGAATAAAGGCTAAAAAAAAAAAGAAACACTAATAAAGGAAAAATTAGATTAACACTAAGAGAAAAGAAAAAGAAAATAGGGTATTATAAAGAAATTTAAAACTAGTAATAGGAAGAAAATGCTAAATAACAAAATTATACTAATATGAAAGAAAAGAAAAATAAAATGGAGAATAAATGTTAGTAAATGAGCATTAAACTAATATTATAAGAAAAAAAAAGAAAGAAAAGAAAAAGAAAGAAAATTATACATTGAAAGGAAATTAAAGTTACATTGCATTTAAAGAAAAGGAAATAAAAAGGAAAAGGACATTAAACTAATACTAAAAATAAAGGGACGTTAACGAATTAAATTAATAACTAATAAAAAAAACTTTAAACTAGTATAAAAGAAAGAAATAAAAAGGAAATAAGCATATAATTATTTTAATTGGAGTATATGAATGTAATATTAACAATTACATTCATGTAATGTAAATATTTTTTTATAACAACTAACAATATCAATAAGTTGTAGTTGCCAAAAATATTAGCACTATTTAATAAATTAATGAAAGAAAGGCAATAACAAATGTGTTAAGTGTGAATGTGAAGAAATAAATAACTAAACAATTAAAGAAAATAATCAAATTACATGAAGTAAATAGGATTGACTATGTAAATGAAAGAAAAATGTGAATTGAAATTGAATTTTAACCCGATAACTCCAAAAGAGAGAAAATGGAGTTAGAAGGATCAGGGATCCAAACGAGGTACCTAGATTGCCGATGAACCCTCAAGTCGGGGATGTGCTTCAATGGGCCAATCTTCAGGTGGTGATCCAAGCAAAACTTCAATGTACGTGTCAGAGGTTTGGATGTCGATATTTTGGTAGGACTTCGGTGTCGGGACTCGAAATTGCTCGACGACTCGGCAGAGCTTCTCTCTCAAAACCTCCCACTTAAATTCTATCCTGGAAAATGTACTAGGGGTATGGTATTTATAGAGTTCTTCAATCAATGAGATGCTGCCACGTTCTAAGACATGTCAGGTCATTTGCAGTTGGCGGTCGCCACAATGCACGTTGGCGGTCACCATGTTTTTAAAAGGTTCCACAAGGTTCTATTGGCGGTCGCCACAATAAGGGTTGGCGGTCGCCACAATAAGGGTTGGCGGTCATCACTTTTTGGCTAGGGTTTTCAAGAGGTTCTATTGACGGTCGCCACAATGAACATAGCGGTCGTCACTTTTGGAATGACTTGGACAACAAGTTATCG